>APFE031095989.1:77535-92116 GCA_000404065.3 Pinus taeda
ATTTCTAAAATCACGAACAGCTACTGCTAGTTTATCCGAGAGAATAGTAGCCCAATCCATAATTATACTGTTTACTACCGCCTCCATAAGAGGAACCATTTCTATGGTAAAACTAGCAGAGTCATGTAACCCCCATAGCCTACACATCATTATACCCGCATAACAATAAGGAGAAGCCAAAGAATCAACCGAGTACTTACCGGAAGATTCGTGTTTGTGCTTGTTCGGATTTTTTCTCCAATCCTTGATGGGTTCGAATTCAATTTCATTGTCTCCTGCAAACTTCTCTAGGAAGGCGCTGTTATATATTTTCTCTGGCTCGGGAAAATGATACATTTGCCTCAGGTCATCTGCCTTGAATGATCAAAAAATCCTCCCATCTCTGGTGTTGAAAGTTCTGTCCATGATTGGGATTTCTTCAATCGCCCATTGCACAACGTTTGTGTATGAGAGAATTTTCTCCCTAGCTGCTATCCTGTGAAGGAAAGAGTCGGCTAAATATTTGAGAGTACAATCAGACTTCCGTAGTGAATCCGCGCTAGCTTCTGTTACCATCTTCTATGGTTTCTCGGCTTCAATTAAGTCATAAGTGCCTTGCCAAGTAACTCTAGTGAGACCCGTGCACGTAGTATCAGATATTAGACCCTTCTTCTTGTTTACAGCAGCTTGTCCTGCGACTGATGGAGCGGAAGCACCCGCAGTCTTCTTTGATTTCTTTCCCATCATGCTCAAACTCCTGTCTATGAATGAATTCTGCACAGGGAGGCAATTGTGCATAATACAGAGATATAACAATGAAAACTTGCAAGTGATAACATATGAATAGGTGCACAATAAGTTATTCAGCTCTTAAAATGCGCGCGGACACAATCCATAGAAGAGTTTTAAGACATGATCCCATTAATTGGCCGTATAAAACCTGTCACCCTATAAATGCCCATTATATCGTTATTCGGGTGAATAATCCCCTTAAGCATGCAATGGACGCTTTGGCGGCTGAGCGCAAGTGATCAAGCCTTAAATATGAATCAATTGAGATATCCCATCACTTAACGGCTTTATATTGAAAACAACGCTTTATCGCATCACATAGGGTGTGTGAGAAGTGCGCTTTAACGATGTGTATTGGTTACCGCCGATCGTCGAATGCGATATCGCATCGGCGAAATGCTGTGAGCGCATCAAGACTCAAGTGGAAATAGACCGCCGATCGCCGAATGCCAATTGCGCATCGCATCGGGGAAAATGGAATGGGGCGCTTTTAGACGTGCATTGTTTATTGCCGATCGCTGAATGCGATATCGCATCGGCGGAAATCTTTGTGCCACTTATGTATAATTCTTATGTCATTGCGATATGCGATCTTGCGATTGCTTTAGTGCAATGACCAAGATTCATTTTATTTCTTTAAATGGGTTTGTTCAAAAGGGTTTTATAACATGCATTCATTTGATTATCGGACTTTTTGAACAATAAAAGTATTGATATCAATTTTACTTTAAAGGGACCCGTTTCATAGGTTAATGTTTTATGAATACAAATGATATGAAATGGGGGGTTGTTTGTAGAGCACAACAATACCTCACACCACGAACCATCAGAAGAAGTGGACGTTCATATCTTCAACAAAAACAATCCACAGTGAATAGCATGGTTCACAATGTCGATGCACAGGCATGGCCCATTACCAATCTGGACTTTGGCTCCCCTTGCATCGATAGTTTTCTGACTTGTCACAATCTAGGCATCTGAAACAGAAGTTGTCAAAAGTGTTGAAGCTTGCTTCAATCTCACAACATCGATCATACAAGAAGAAGACTGCTCTTGACTCTCAGTAGCTCTCTAACTATCTGGTTTTTATAGCACTCTGGCTATTTCACTGCAGCTCTGCCTGACCTTCTGGTTCTTTGGCTACCTTGTCATGCTACCTTAATCAAGCTCTATGGCTTTACAGCTTTGTGGTGCTCTGGATTTCCAATGCTCTACTTTCAAGCTTCTCTAAGTAACTTGCGGGCACTGTCCAACTATCTTTGTCTTAGTATGGCCCTCTTCTTCCATGTCTCTCCGTCAGGCGTAGCCTCCTCATTGGCTCTCTAGCACTTCAGGTTATCGGGCTCTCTGGCCTTGGCTCTCTTGAAAATATGCGTTTTTTGTTCCAAGCGATAATACATGCGGAAACATAAAAAAACCGAAAACCCAGACTTCAAATTTCCTTAAATTAGGCTTATGGACCCATTGGGTTTGCGCTATATCACAATCGCATATCACTCTATCAATGGCCCTATATATCAGGGGATCGCCAATACGCCGATCCTCCGACTACTGATATGCCAATTAGATCTGGACCGTTGATCTGTTCCTTGATCTGATAGTTGAGATCGTACATCATAGATCACAATCGCATATCGAAATTGCTACGGCCTGGGGTCTTGCCTTTGGCATCCGCCGACGCCAATATCAGCAATCACATACCACTGATTCTAAACTCCCGATATCGCAACTAGCATGCCCTTGACTCTGATTAATCAGAGATTGCTAATCAGGGGTTCCCGTCTGCCTACCTTAAGTTCGCCCCTTTGGACCCTCCGATTGTGATTTGCCTCATAAGGCTTTTAGACCCATTTTTAGAGGAAAAGCCTCCTTTTTTCAAAGGAACCAAGGCAAATAATTTTGCGATAAATTAATCATCTAAACTTGGATTGAAGTGTCGTTCGCACCTCCACAATCAAGACGATGAGATATACTCTTTGGTCTTGGGCTGACATCATTATGAACACTTTGATTTTTGGGCGTTCATAAACCTCTTTGTCCTATGTGTCTTTATGGAGCCACTTGGATCAATCCTCCCCACTGAGGAGCTTTTGGTCCTCCAAAAGCATGAAAAATAATCTCCAACTCTCTCTATACCCTGCCTGCATCACAAGCATCCTGAAAAGGTCTCCCTTCCATCTCCTTCACCTTTGTTCTTCGGAGCCTTAAGTGACGAACTGACACCTGCTACCTCTGCATCCTGTAGTACATTGTTTTTGCAAATTATATGCTTGAATTGCATGACCAACTAATGACCCAAATGTCCCACACTTGCCACACGTTTACAACACATACTTGGTGGTCAAGTTTACATTAAGATGGGTGTAATATTCCGGCTATGACAATAAGGCCAACACATCATTGTTGCTTAAAAAAGTGATGGAAAACACATCATCACTGCAACGCGTGATTTACATACATAAGACCAAACACTATTGTTTTGACAAGTGATGGAAACATAACATCACTTTCAGAGTGTAACCATGCAACTCAAAATATGACTCAAAACATGACTAGACATCATTGTTGCTAACCAAGTGATGGAAACACATCATCACGTTTACATTTTAAAATGCAACAAGTGATTTACAAAAGAATGACCATGAAATGACAACAAGTATAGAAACCATTTTTCACTTATTAATGTGAATGGGTCACCTCCTTGAGGTGGTTTTGCTTGTCGAACAACTTCTTTACCTGGTTCACTCACCGACGCTTTGTCTTTAAGGCATTGTTCTGGATGGAGCATCCAAAAAGTGGCTCTTTGATGGCCATTTCTATCACAATGACTAAGTAGGTTTTCTTCCTCCATATTTGCTTAACCTATTTCCTTTCATGCTATTGAGAGGCTCTTTCATGCCTCATGAGTGCTTCCATTCTTTTCCAACACTTAGAAGAGGTACGGTTAGGTAAACCAAAAATGGTACATGTTTGTCAATGCCTTGATCTTTGTTCACTATTAACAACATGATCATAATCAAAATGGACATTCGAAGATCAAAAATGGTTATACCTTCCTTTGTTGTCTTTGATGTTATTATGGTGATGAGAGATTACCTCAGCTCTCTCCCTGTAATGGAAACTGCCATGGGATGATGGGGATGTGTTCCCATCATTCTCTTTCCTTGACGATGTCTCGGATGAATCTAACACCTTCAAGCACTATCCTTTAGTGTATGTCGAGCCTGCAAATGGATGTTCATGAACAACCTCCAAAGGTTGAGTGATGCCTTGGTTATTAGCACCAAGTTCTTCTTTCTCTTCGTGCCTCATTCTTGTAAGGAGCCTCATGTTTGTCCCTAAAATTGGGATCTCCAAATCTCCAACATACATCATACTATGAGAAGATGAAATAAAAAATAAATCAAAATCGTTTACCTTCTCTTTTGATTTGGAAAGATCTGATAAGGGCTGCTCATCATCTGTCATTGGTGGTTCGCTAACTATCTCAGTGCATTCCCCAACTTCTTTCCTGACATACCCAAGTCTTTCCCAACGGGATAATTCCTCTACTTTGATGGGGTTGACAATGCCTTGGCCATTAACACCCAAGCCTTTTCCTTCATACACCATTCTCTTTAACACTTTGGAGCCAATTCCTATCGTATGATTCTAAAAAATAGCGAAATCATCATCAGGAAACATACATGAAGATGGAGAACTACTTTTTACCTCACATGGGTCACACTGTAGCTTTTCCAAGGCCTCGTCCTTTGCTTGCAACTGATGTAGCAAACATTGTTTTTCCTCTTTCTCTTCATGTAGATGCATCTTCAATTCATTGTTCTCTAATTGAAGATTATGTTTGTTTTTCTTCAGTTCTTTCATGGCCTATTCTGTGTCTTGCAACTGAAATTGCAACCAGTCCTTTTCCTATGTCTCTTTCTGTAGAGTTTCATACACAATTTCCACTCTCTTAGAAATGTTGACCATGGTCTAGTACGTCGCTCTTTCATCCTCTATCATTGTTCACACTGCAATTCACATCAACACAAAGATTACACTGATACCACTTGATCCAGGTCTGGATGTGATGAAGGACCCTTCCAAGACCTTTTACTTTTGTTATGTCATAAAATTTCATTTTAAAAGAAAATTAATGAATACAGCTGCATGCGGAAAAGAATAGGAACATAACAATCATCAACACATAAAAACATAAGTGTTGATAACAGAGTTCATCCAGGAGGAACTACGTCTCCAGGCCCCAGTGTCAAGATGGTGTAGGCTGCTACATTAAGTGTTGTCAATAAAGGTGATGTACAAAATAGATGATGTCGTGATCATACTAGGAAAAATTCCCTCACTCAGGAGTGGCTTTAAGAGATATTCCACAACCAGAAGTCTCAATGAGACTCCTATCAGTATGACTCAAAAACATTCATGATGAACATCCTGCCAACATGGCACAAAAGGGATTTCAAAAAAAAAACATGCATGACAACAACAAGAGTATCCCAACAACATACAACAAGGGATCTCAAAAAATAACATGATGAGTTATGACAGCAAGTACATCACATAGAATATTCCCCATCAAATCAAGCAAGGAATCATGACAACATGTAATAAACAAGATCCTACATCAATATCAATCAAGGATCCGTGCAGCATAATGTATAAAGAAGAAATACATGAAGAAATCATATACCTCACACCATGGGCCATCTGAAGAAGTGGACGTTCATATCTTCAGCAAAAACAATCCACGGTTAATAGCATGGTTCACATTGTTGATGTGCATGTAGGGCCCATTACCACTCTGGACTTTGGCCCCCCTTGCATCGATAGTTTTTTGACTTGTCACAATCTAGGCATCTGAAACAGAAGTTGTTAAAAATGTTGAAGATTGCTTCGATATCACATAATTGATCATACAAGAAGAAGACTACTCTGGACTCTCTGCAATGTAGCTCTCTCGATATCTGGTTTTTTTAGTGCTCTGGCTATGTCACTGCAGCTCTGCGGCTCTCCATGACCTTCTGGTTCTTTCGCTACCTTCTCGCACTGCCTCAATCAAGATCTATGGCTCTGCGGCTCTACAACGATCTCGCTTTCCAGCACTCTGCTTTCAAGCTTCTCTAAGTAACTCGCGGGCACTGTCCAACTATCTTTGTCTTAGTTTGGCCCTCTTGTTCCGTGGCTCTCTGGTACTTCAGGCTCTTGGGTTCTCTGGCCTCGACTCTCTTGAAAATAGGTCTTTTTCATTCAAAGAGATAATACACGTGGAAACACAAAAAAACCGAAAACTCGGACTTCAAATTTCCTTAAATTGGGCTTATAGACTCATCGGGTCTATGCTATATCACAATCGCATATCACTCTGTCAATGGACCTGTATATCGAGGGATCGTCGATCCGTCAGCCACCGATATGCTGATTAGATCTAGACCGTTGATCTGTTCCTTGATCTGATGGCTGAGATCATGCATTGTGGATCACTATCACATATTGCAATCACTACGGCTTGGGGTCCTGCCTTTGGCATCCACCGACGCCAATCACTGATGCCGATATCGGCAATCACATATCGCTGATTCTAAAGGCCCGATATCGCAACTAGCATGTCCCCGACTCTAATTAATCAAAGATCACTGATCGAGGGTTCTCGTCCGCCTGCCTTAAGTCCGCCCCTTTGGACCCTCCGATTGCAATTTGCCTCATAATGATTTTAGACCAATTTTTAGAGGAAAATCCTCCTTTTTCAAAGGAACCAAGGCAACTCTTTTCGTGATAACTTCATCATCTGGACTCAGCTTGAAGTGTCATTCGCACCTCCACGATCAGGACGGCGAGATCTACGCTCTAGTCCTAGGCCGACATCATTATGAACATTTTAATTTTTGAGCCTTCATAAACCTCTTTGTCTTGTGTGTCTCTCTAGAGCCACTTGGATCAACAAGTCTCTATGATTTTTCATCCAAAGGACATTCTCTCGAAGCATGCTTCTTTCTGCATTTGGGATAGAAAATAGCTAAAGCATCAGTCTTGACTTTCTGCTTGTTTTGTAATTTGAGGGTGTCTATCTGTTCACTAAGGCTCCCTAGAATATCTATTTTAAATTCATGAAGCATGTTTCCAATTTCTACCCTACTCACTGATACAGTTGTAGATTTATTCACTCTAACAAGAGAAGGATCTCTTGGACCTTTCCCAGTTTTGGACTTCCCTCTTGAGAGATGAACACATAATTCTACAATGTCACTTAATGGGAGTTGAGAGATATCTCCCTTCACCATCATGTTAAGGATATTGATCCATTCATCTCTAATGGATTTTAATAAAAGAGCTTTTAAAGTATCTTGATTTAAGTTATCCAATTTTTCTCTTTTTAAGTTATAGTTGAATCTTTCAATTAATCCTCCAAATTTTCATCCTCTCTTTGCATCATTTTGAACACTTCATATTTGTGATTGATAGGCATGCAATAATCCAAATACCTGTCCAAGAACACTTTCTTCATGTCATTCCATGTTCTAATAGAATGAGTGACCAATCCCATGAACCATTTTAAAGTAGCCCCTTTCAATGTTGAAGGAAACAATTTGAGCTTTTGAGAGTCTTGTAAATAATTGTAAGTTTTGCACAAGACTTCAAATTCAAATAAGAAGGTTTTTGGATCTTCACTTTTTAATCCATGAAAATTTGGGAGGACAGAAGGTGAGATATTTTTCATTGTGGCATCCGTTTCTTCATCAAATATAGGGAATCCAAAAGAATTATCAACTTCCCTATTCCTCTACCTCTTCCATTATTTCCTCTACCTCTTCCTCTACCTCCTCCTCCTCCAAACAATGAAAATTCTCCATCCTCTCCTTCTTCTGCCATTATAATTTCTTCAGAGTTAATATAAGATTCAACCTAAAAGGTTAATTTCTCTTCCTCTGGTTCCTCTATCAATTGTATGTGGAATAAAGGTTCTACTTCTTCTTCTCTGCTAGGTATTCTTAATTATTCAACTAAAATATATTCTCCTGTAGAGGTGAAAAAGGCTACTCCTTCTGTTGCAAATCCAAGATTTTCTTCCTCTACGAGTGCCTCCGTAGATGAAGTAGGAGATCCTCTTGACTGAATTTCTGACCTTAGAACCTCAGGAGGTCTATGGATATGAATATGAGTTTGAGATGGAGGTGTATCTCTTCTTAGTCTTGGTGGAGTAGGTGGTGTTGTAGGAATTGAACTCTTGTCTCTAGCTATGAATCTACCCGTAGAGTCTCTTTCTCCACGCATATCATTTTTTTGGATGTAACAAATGAAGTTACCTAATTACACTTCCTTGGCAGTGGTGCCAGAATGTTTAGTCAATTTAGTTTCCTAAAATTCTTGCATGAATTATCAACCTAGGTCTGTGCACTGATGAAGTGTGATGCACTATATGTGCTCAGTTAACTTTTCTCTTACTTCATTGTTTTGTATTTTTATGTTTGTTTTGGGGGTTTTTGTTCTTTGATGTCTAAGAATATACAATCTATGAGAGGTTTAAATGGATCTAATGAATTTTAAAGGAAAGGAAATGTTCCTAAGTTAGTCTAATCTCCTAAAATGGACCAAGAACTGTTGACTAGTTAGAACATAATAAGAAAACAAAGCATCTATCTTATCTTATCGTTAGTCCTAATCCATGGATCTAATTCTTAAAACAAGAAGTGATATTGATGCAGAAGGTAACTCAGTAATTGCATTCATTTAAACATTCAACCATTCAATTTTGGAATGTGATGAAATCAATCTCCTTGAAATGATTTTTCAGAAGTCAAGTGATGCAACTAAATAAGGAACTGAAAGTAGAAAAGAAAAGGTAAAATCATGTAAAACTAAAAATTTACTGAGTAAATTCAATCACTGCATGAGTTAGATATTTAACCATTTAAGTTAGAATCATCATCATTTTGAAATGGTTTTTGAGAACATATATTAATACACCTAATTGACAGTTTTTGTCTTAGAAAATGAATAACAAAACAGTAAGAAAACTAAGAAACTATGTATTCTTATTAATTCAATCTTCATTCAGACATTTTCCATAAAATATCTCAGAAGAACAAGGCTACACAGTTGTGATTTTGTCCTTACACTATTGGTTACAAACTAAAATGAAACATCATTCTAAATTAGAGAAAACACACTTGTTGAAAGTAGAGTAATAGAAATTAAATTGAAAACAACAAGTGAAAACCTCCTTTAGTGCCAGGGCCCTCTGCAACAGATATGGCTAGAATGTTAGCTAGTTAAATATGCGCTTTAAAACACCATTGAAAAAATGAAGTTTATATTATGAACAAAACGAAGTTTGAATACAGAGTATCAACAAAAAGCCTGTAATTCCTTCTAGCTTATAACTACTTCTCAGTTTCATGCAACTGATATTTATAGGAAAATAACATAATTGTTTTAAGAGAAAAACTTGCTATAGGTGGCTAATTCGAATTAAATCTAACATGACTATTTATGAGAAAAACTTGCAACAAGTGGCTTAATTCGAATTAACTCTTCGACAGATCAGTTAGAATCTTGATTCGCTATGAAAGAGTATATCAAGAGTCCTACTACTTCTAGATAATGTATTTGACTCCATCCTTGACCATGACTTTATGCATGCTTTTTTGTCGATCTGGACCGAGTGAATAGGATAGAATCCATGTGGAGATGATTCCAGAAATGCCCATGTGGCCCAGTTCTTCATTTGATACAAGTAACTTGAAAAACCATGAGAGTAGCTACATAATCCATAGTTAGCTGAAGAATAGGCTATGTTCTATAGCTCATTTGCAAAAATCTATTAAAGTAGCAAGAACATGAAATATAATATGGTGACCATTTTAAATTTTTTCTAAGACGAAACCTACTATTTATCATTGATTGGATCTATAGTCTTATGAGAAAATGAGAGAAAAATGTGAGGACAAATGTCAAGGAGAAGGTAATTATGAGGTTGAACACTTACAATATGCAATCAATTCCTTAGAATTATATTCCTCCTCAGAGTGGCCAAAATTTTAATAAGGGTCGAGCAACACCCTCGTAGGATTTGAACCCAAGACCTCGTTCCAGCTAACCGAAGGCCACACCAAATCACCACTCCTTATTTCTTGTTATATGTTGCAACTTAAACATTATTAAACGTTTGTAATCATGCATTTTTTTTTTTTGGGGGGGGAGGTGGGGAGAGGGCGGCGGCGAGCTAAGGCCTAGTCCCTAGCAACCCCTTCACCACAGGATCGCGGGCAAGGGGACGAGGGCTAGGGCCTATCCTAGAGCCGTGGTACGCAACACAACCAACAAGCTTCAAAGAACTGAGTGTGAAATATGGAGGGCTAGCCGTGGGCCATATCCCCAGCACACCGTGAGAAAGTGCTAAACACAGTGCAAGTTTGGAAGGGGGCTAGCCCCGAGTCACATGACCATTAATATGCCCAGGACTGTGGGAGAGAAGGTGCTAGCTAGAGGGGGGAGACTGGAGGGGGCCAGCCCAAGGTCATATGGGCTGCATGGAACCAAGGGCATGCACTAGATAGGGGCCAGACAACAACCCTAAAACTCGGCCCCGTACGTGGTCATATGGTTTCCATGTGAGCAAAACTTTTGGGACTGGGCACTTAATGGTGCCCTTAACTGTCCTACAATTTCACTTTCTAAGTGGGAATAGTGCCAGCTTTCGTGTGTTCATTCTACATTTTCGGCACACCAGCTAGGTTGAGGCTAAATTATAGGATGGTTAATTGTAGAACATGGGAAAAGAGAGAAAGATGCATAAATTTCTCATTTTTTTACCAAATGAGGTGTACAAAGAACCAAAACATGGGTTTTTTACTGTTTTGGAGCCATTAGAGCCATTGTTGTGGCATTTTGAGCACTGTAACTTGATGTAAACACTTATTTTTTAACATAATGGAATAGGCCCAACATTGGAAGTTGTACCAAGAGATGTAGCCCAAGAGAGCAGTGAACTCCTTTATCATTTTATGTCTTGTGTGTTTTAGTTGTTCTTAATTGTCTCTGTTTGGCTGTAAAATTTGTTTTAAATTTACTTATTTATGTGTTTAGTAAGTTGATCCTCTACCCAAAACACATAAAAATTTAACTTGTAAATTGTTTAAAAATATTCAAGTTTCACATACAAATCATTTTTGGTATCAGAGCATAAGTTTTTTGTGAAGATTTGATTTGTTTGCAAGTTTTTTTTCTGATGCTTACAACATTGAAGCTCAAAAGAGGAGAAGGAGAATTGGTGGGGCCAAGATCTCAGATTGTCTCAAGGAAAACAAAAAATCCTCAAGCTTCAATAGTTATGGCACATGAAGAAGGTCCTGAAAGGGTGTCCGAAGATGAGAAGACATTCAAAAAATCATTCTTTGAGATGTCAAAGATGGTCAAGGTTTTGTATAAGGAGAGGAATTCTAGACTGTATGGAAAGAGCTCAAAATCTCATGGAGAAAAAATATCCAAGCCTCCAAATGGAAATGGAAGAAATGGTGACAAACCACCACCTTCACCTCCATCATCATCCTCCTTGTCATCTTCATCCTCATCTTCAACTTCTTCTACCCTTTCACAAACACATCCAAATTCCCAAAAGGGTCATGGTAAAACTCCTTTACTTAAGCTTGATATTAAGTTTGAATTGCCTATGTACAATGGAGAGGTAAATGCTGAAAGATTAGACAATTGGATTCATCGAATTGAAGTGTATTAAAAGATACAAAGAATCAAAGATTATGAAACCAAGATTCAACTTTCTTCTCTTAGATTGGAAGGTGCAACACTAATTTGGTGGGAAGCCAAAACTCAAGAGGATATGAAGAAACATGGTAAGGTTTTATCCTCTTGGAATTATTTTGTTGTTGCAATAAGAAGGTAGTTTATCTGTTAGCATATATGCAAAGAGCTATTATGGATTGGAAGAACTTTAGGCAAGCTAAGGGGAAAAATGTGCAATCTTATACTCAAGAGTTTAGGAGGAGAGCCTTAATATTGGGTGTAGATTTGACATCACAAGATATTTTTCTCAAATATATTTGAGGTTTACATAGTTACCTTAGACACAATATTCTCAAGTGAGACCCTATGAATGTAGATGAAGTTTTTGTACAGGCCACACATCTAGAAGCAAGAGGGAAGAATATTTCTGCTGAGAGAAGTGAGGATTCCTTTGAGTGTGGAGAAAAGGGAAAAGGTAAGTTCAAAGGAAAGCGGAAGAAGAATTCTACCATAAAGATGGAGAAAGACAAACTCACATGTAAAAATTATTTTAAAGATGGCCATGATGAAGATCATTGCTAGAAAATTAATCCAGAAATGAGACCCAAGAAGTTTAAAAACAAGAAGCAGAAAACAGTTGCAACTACACAACATGATTTAGGTTTAGATTCTAGAGATGAAACAAAGATCACAGATGTGGGCTTGAAAGGTAAGGACATAACAAGTACTAATTCTTCAAATTTTTCCAATGAACCTTAATATGAAACAACAAGAATAGAGCTTTTCCACATTAGAGTTGTTTCAAAACATACAAAGATTGACAAACTATTTGATAGTGGTTCTTGAGCAAACCTCATTTTAGAAGATATTGTTAAAAAGTTGAACTTGGAAACCATGCCACATTCTAAACCTTACCCTCTAGGTTGGATATGTGACAATGAAAAATTGTAGGTAACAGGAAGATGCAAATTGAAATTTGCAATCACTGCAAACTTTCTAGATGAGTTAGAGCTTGACATAATTCCAATTGATAAATGTGGGATTGTTTTGGGAAGCCCATATCTATATGATAGGAGAGCTATTTTCCTTCACCATGAGAACACATATCATTTGTTCAAGAATGGGATTGAGTATATTGTTAGATCACATAGCAAGAAGATGAATTCATATCTTGTAAATGCGAGACAAACGAAAGTGATTGTTAATGCTGGTAAAAACTTTGCATTGTTAATGCTCAAACATGAAGATGTTGATGAATGTAAAACCTTTCAAGGATATGATTCAAGTTTCAAAGTTGATTCTGTAGATGTTGCTAATGCAAGTGATAATATGTTTCAGGAGTCTAACATGTTTCCTTCTTAAAGAGGTCAACAACATGAAGTAAATTTGCAGCAACATTATGCCTAATTGATGAACATTGGTCTGAGCAAGATACCGATGTTAGAGGGTGAAGGAGTCAAAGAGCAGCGAAAACAAATTAACAAAGAGGGCATTGGTTCCAAAAATTCTTCTTGTGGGTTTCATAATGTGTTGGCTTTGAAAAGGGATCACGCATGGAGATGGAAATCACATTTGGTCAAGAGTCGAGCCAAGTACAAGGCTAGACATGGTAAGCATTGTCATGACAACAATGTTCAAGGAGAGAAGAATTCGAGGTTTTTTAAGTTTCCTTTGATCAAAGGTGAAAGAGGGAATGTTTTTATTCCTTCAAATTTAGTTTCTTGTTTTGCATATTCTAGGAAATTGCAGCAACATGTTATCTATGACAGCAAGACAAAGACTCCAAAATCTGGGAAAATGATGTATTTTCATGAAAACATCAAAATGTCAAATTCAAGAAGATTTGAATGGATTGAGACTGGAAGGGTTAGGGAGTTGTACCCTCATCTGTTTGTTGAGTAATAAATATATTTTGGTGGTCCAAAATATTCCAATGGGGAGGAGTGATCGGTGGATCAAAATAGTGCTCAAAATTATAAGTATTCGACAAGCCTCGAAACTAGGATGAATGGATAGATATCGAGGATTTGAATCAAACGTAATTCATTTCACTAAAATCCAACATCGGATGCTCCCAAAAATGCGTTCGGATCATTTTTTCAAATAGGGGAATTTTGGAAAAAAGGACAACTAACTGTACATTTTGGGCCAGTGGTAGGCTGCCAGTTGGCCTCTCCTGATTGGTTTAAAATTCGAATTTTGATGGGCATGTGTTTGCATGACAATTGAAATTGTGTGATTGGTTGTGACATGGTGAATTTTCATTGGTTTTTGTCTTGTTCGAAGTGGCCAATGAGGGTGCGCCACGTGGGCCAACTAGTGGCTACCACATGGCCTCCTTAAGGTGGCCAAAATTTTAATAAGGGTAGAGTAGTACCTTGGTAGGATTCAAAACCAAGACCTCGTTCCAACTAACCAAAAACCACACCAATCCACCACTACTTGTTTCTTCTTATATATTGCAAATTAAACATTACTAAACGTTTGTAATCACACTTTTTTGGGGGGATTGGGCTAAGCCCCAGACCCTAGCCACTGGTGAGCCACAAGACTACATGCAGGGATCAAGGGCAATGGCCTAGACTAACCCCATGGTCCACAAAATAGCCAACAAGTTGACGAGAAGCGAGCGCGAATGATGGAGGGCGAGTCATGGGCCATATTCCCAACACATTTTGACCAAGCACTAACCAGAGAGAAATTTTGGAATGGGGCCAGCCTCGGGTCACATGACCTTCAATATGCCCATGATCGCAGGAGAAAAGGTGCTAACTAGAGGGGGTAGCCTTGAGGAGGCTAGCCCAAGGTTGTACGGGTTATATAGTACTAGGAGCATGCACCATGTCACACGGAATGAGTTATATTTGCGGACAAATCCAACCTTCCTAGGAGTCTAAGACTCTCTAATGACAAACAAACCAAACAAGAGCTATCCTTCTCTAGATAAACATCATTCTACAAGCATTCAAATGTTTTCGATCTTACCTTAGGTCCCACGCTTATTGTAGCAGTCCAGCCTTGCTGATCCAGATGAGCTCCTCCTTCACTTTCAGACCTGCATACACTAACAAAG
>APFE031095989.1:107179-117830 GCA_000404065.3 Pinus taeda
AAAGATGAATTTTGTAGAATAAGGAAATATTAAAAAATGTTATAAATTAATAATATTTTAGATTAAAGCTTATAAATTTATTTTAGATATATTCAATATTTCTTCATTACTCTAGAGATACTATGTCCCCAAAATGAAATCAAAATAAAATAAAAATGAAAACATGACTAATGAGAGCCTCAAAGAGGACTTATTTTAATTCCATATCCAAATATCCACTAACTTACAATTGTTTTCAAGTCCATGAGAATATTTCTAACATCCAACTATCCTTTTTGTCAATGATACAGTTCTAGTTGTCTTTGTAGGGGATATCGATTTCGAGACATTTGTATGACAACACTCCCTCCAAGTTGTTGTTTTCATATACAAGAATATCATATGTGATCCTTTTGGGTTTAAAAAACATAAGTTTCATTTTGTTAGTATTATAAATCATAGCCATCTTGTAATAGAAATATTTGAAGATCTTTAGCTACTTTCTAAGATCGTAAGTACTCCATGCAAGAAGAATGATATCATGGGAATAAAGAAGAAGAGTGATGACTATACCAATGAGAATTGTGCTAGAACGAATTTTTTCATCCAAGAACACTTCTAAATTTTCAATATGTATGCCAAAAGGGTAAGGGATAAGGGACACCATTTCTTGGCTTTAATATTGTAGTTAATTTCTTCTAAACAACCATCAATGATGCTAAAATTGGCAATAATGTTCTCACACAACCTTTCCATTATTCAATAAACATAGGAGATTATTTTTATTATTGCGGAACTCCCTTTCAATGCTCGTAAGAGTAATAAGTTGGTCCACAGTTGAATTATATCCTAAATTCGGCTTACCATTTAGCATTCCTTTCATGGATTTCTAGGGATGTCATAATCTTATTTTCCAAACTAATTTTATGTATCTTGGCTAAAATGGGGTTAATCATAATGGTCCTATAATTAGAAAGAATTCTTTTATGCCCACTTTTAGAAATAGGTACAATGAGGGTTTCCATTTAAGGTGTATGGAGTTCCTTTTATAACAAACCTAGTAAAAAATCCATGTAATAAAAGTTAATGAAGGAAAAATAATAGCCACGGTTGATGGGACACTTATTCCAAGCTGAATGTTGGGAAAAATCATAGTGATGGGGATCACTGGTTATTGATTAATAGCTAAGTAAATTGGAAAAGGCATGGAAAAGGCTTTGGAAAGGAAAAGTGGCATTTTTGCAAATTTATTTACGAAAATAATGGAAATTAGGAGAAAAGGGAAGTGAAAGGTCACAGGTTGCATGTGAGGAGGAAAATGAAGGAAAATAATGGAAAATGAAGAAAATACATGCCTCATTAATAAAGGCTTCTAAGGATCAGTTCAGGACTTTTATCAGTTCAGTTTTGGAGCTCTCTCTCTATCATAGTCTTGGACACTTATAGTTTACTTGGACCACTCTTGGAGGAGTGCGGCATACTTTGAGTTTTGGAACAAGAAGGAAAAGGAATAGTAGGAAAGTGCAAGAGGACATTAGGATCAGTAGCTACAATGGGTTTTTCTTGTAGGTACTGAGTTGTATGTGTTGAAATATGGCAACAAGAATATTCCAATTTAATTTTTCCTTGAATTGAATTGTGAATTAAAATCGAATTTAGTCTTAACAACAACTTGGAAATAATTAATTAATTTATTTTAAATTAATTAGCTGGAGAAATTCAAGTTAGAATTCTAGTCATGCAAGAGTTATCCCTTAAATTAAGGAGATAAGATTGAGTATATTTGAGTTGTAATTACTTAACTCAGTTTACTATGTTAAGTCTAGTTAAATTAGTTCTAAAATGTTTGAGGAACTAATAGAGAGTTAACAGTTAGTTGATGCATGCATGCACTCAACTAGTGCTACTCCTGTTAATTGAATATTCCCTCATCAGAAACTCATGCATGTTTATTCTAAGAAAGACCCAGATGAGATTAAAGTCAAGGATAGTGTGCTATCAATTGCATGTGTTTACTCATGGAGATAACTCATACATGAAGTCAAGGATTTAACCCTTGAGGATTGCGCAATTTTGTAGGAGATCATCCACTTGGTAACAAGAGAATCATCCACAAGGAACAACGCAAGGAAATAGGAGCTTGGAGGGTAGAGAGGAAGGCTGGAGAGAAGCCAAGATTACCTGTGAGCATCTGTGAGGATTGTACTAAGAGCTGGCTAGCTGTGAGAGCTAAGTATTTGTATAATTCCTATGTATTTACACCATGTATGATAATAAAATAGTGTGGGGTTTTAAGCTGAGGCTTTCCCCAAAGTATTTTCATGTGTATTGTGCATTGATTCTTCTTCTTCTGGTTATATTGTTTAGCTCGATCTTTAAGCTTATGCAAATTGATATTATAAGTAGGTTATAGTATTCTTCTTTGATTTATATTACATTATTGGGTTAACCTACATCAGATATTCTACATCATGTATGTTTTCCTCACTATTTTTGCATGCATGGCATATGCACGTGGTTTATTGGTCATTATTTATCACTGGCATGGAGGATTGTGTGGATTGACAATGGATTTCCTAGCCTTGCCATTTCCTAAATAGCCATGGTGTTGTGGGTTCATTACATTGTTTTATGGTTGGTTCTCATGTTTCCTTTAGCTTGGGTTCAGTTACTTGTTCCTAGAAGCCCTAATTGGACAAACACTCTAGAAGCCCTATAACAACTTGGGTTGAGTTACTAGTCCTGGAAGCCTTGGCTGGAAAAACAATCTGGAAGCCCTTCGTTGGTTGAGTTACTAATCCTGAAGGTCCTCGTTTGACAAACACTATGGAATTCCTGCAGCAGTTATGGATTAAGTTACTATTCCTTGAGGCCTCGGTTGGAACAAATGCTCTAGAGGCTTGGAAGCCTTGGGTAGAGACCAATATGATGATAGTTTTGTGATTTCCGGCTGTGAGGTGGAACCACTGTTTAATGGGTTGAGGTGGTTCGGCCTCTAAAAGCCCTGAAAGGTTTTGATTGATGTTTTTATGATATCCCACATTCATCCTTGGAGTATGGCTTGGGGGTGACTGGCTGAAGAGGGATTTGTCTCTGTCATCTCTACGGTTGGGTGGTTCATGGAAGTCCCACAACTAGATAGCCTTTGCATTGTTAATATGAGGTTATTTATCCTTGTTTATTCATGAGTATTATACTAGTTTATATGTGGATTATATGGACATTGTTTCCTTTTTATTTCTATTGTTATTATGTTGGTTATAAACATGTATTATGATAGTGACTATGTATCCCTCTCATCATGTTTTTACTTGTAAATGAATGAACACTATCTCTATTTCCTAATGGATGAAACTAAAACTAATGTGTTGAGGCATCAATTCTTATTAGTGTTTCTCAGATGAGTACGAGACCCCCATGCTCAAATTTGTTGTTTAAACATGCATATTACATAATTGTGACATGTCTCACGAAATGCCCGTCATGGCTAGTAGGGGTCCAATCAAGTCCTCATTTAGGTAATTGTATGGATATCATTATTATATTGTTATCTTGCAATTCTAAAATTGTCTTTGAGTTCTGAGAAGTGACCTGGGCTTTGGGCTTGAAAACATGGCTCAAATCCTGAAGATGTAGGCACAACACTGGGAAGAAAAGCCATTGGATGCATTTGGAGCCTCCTAGACTCACGCTTGTTCATATGAAGGGATCGTTTGGGGGTTTAATGGTCTAAAAACTTAGTGAGACCCAGGAGGTGGTTACCTAACTGGTTGGGATGGTTCTTGGGAGTCATATTGATGACATGGAAGGTTTATATTGTGTGTTTCCATCGATTCCACTTCCTTAAGGTGAGTTAGGAAGGTCAAATTATAACATAGTAACTTCTCGTCACATGTTTACCTCAGTTGGATGATTACTTCGATATATGTGGGAGGAGGGGTGTCACAGAGTGGTATCAGAGAATGATTCACCCTTCAGAATGGATTGGCTATGTGTTGATCATGCATTCATGTCAGTTCCATGTGTGTCTTTCATTTTGTAAGACCACGTGCTTGTTGCATTTGTATGGTATGGGTTATGGTTGTGATGAGGTCACCATGGGAAGTTGATGGTGTTGTTGTCAAGTGTTTCATCATGAGTGTATGGTTGATCATGCATCACTTATGCACATTATTATTCACATGTGGTCAAGTGTATAGCCATATGGTTTTTTTGACATGCACGAGGTCATGGTATATGTAGTTGATATGGTCATGCATTGATGATTGGACTCCAGCTAGAATGTTGCTTATATAGCTATATTCTTATGTGTTATATTTCTATATGTTGTCATGATTATTTTATACATGTATTATGCTAGTCTGTTGATTATGCATATGAGGTATCCTCCCCGATTTATGCTAAGGTACGTTGATTTATTGTGTTTTGGTTTAGCTGACGTGATATACCTTGGAGGAATAATATCAAATATGACTAGCAAGATGGTAGAATACAATTCCCAAGAATCTCCCTATTTATCATATGAGAAGTGTGGTGTTGGACACTCTTCTGATATGGAAGACACATTGAGAAGTTTAAAGGCATAAATAAGGAGTTGTAAGGAAAACAATGACACAATCATATAGGCACGAAAGAAATAAGCAGAGGTAAATGTAGTCATACTTCATAGTTTTTCATAATTGTAGTGATAGGGACCACTTCAGATCAGCCACGAACCGGAATATATAACTAATGGGGCATATGGTAGTAGGTATCATAGTGGTCACAGGTGGGATAGAGATGACATCGTGAGACATCGCAGGTTGTTGGATACTCCAGATAGGAGAGGTCATGGACACATGTATTACTCTAGTTCTGGTTTTGATAAGCATTATGGTCATTGTCGTTATCATCCTTATAGGAGGAGTGATAATGGGTACTTTCCACATTAATTTAAGAAAGAAAATTCACCTACATTTGATGGAGAGATGAAGAAATCATAGGATGCAGAGGCATGTTTTCTTGGTATGAGGAATTTCTTTAGGTTGCATGACTACTCAGAGAACATGAAATCCATAATAGATACATTCAGTCTCAAAGGTAAACCATATATTTGGTGGGAAGATATGAATAATATCATAGGTATTCATTGTTATAGACATTTTTGGGCACTGCAACCCCAATCATACATGTCCATAAATCAAGGGCTCCTAAGTCCCTAAAAGTGTTGCTTCACACCCTAAAGGAACAAGGTTAGCTGATTACATCATCTCGCAGAAGTTCTCCACAGAAAACTGCTCAGAACTGGTCAAAGCTGGAGCATACAGACTACCCAGTGCAGAGGGTGCAATGCATCTCACCTGCTCAGTGTAAAGGGTGTGATGCATACTTGAAAGCCCTTTTGTAGGGTGCGATGGGCGAGAGTAGACAGATGGCAAAGACAGTTTGCTGAGATAGTGCGCTGATCAGACAAGACCTCTTCAGCTTTATTCAAGAGTTTTGCTGTCTGTGATCAGTATACCACTGTGGAAACTCCTTCCTTTACATGATTCTGCGTCCATAGTACAAAGAATTGTGAATGTTTTTATGTATTGTGCACCATTTACAATTCTCTTTTACAAAAAGTAGCATAATCAAATTGTCGTCTTTTGATTTGGAAGTGTCGCAAGTGTCATTTTTAGTCAAAGAAAAGAATTCTATTGTTCTTCATGGTCAATTATATAGTTACTCTTGTATTTGATTTGAATTAGTAGTTTTTCAAGTGTCGAAAGCAGTTTTCAATTCAAAATAGTAAAGTGTCGTCATTATCTTCCTTTCGTTTTTGAAGAGAAATTTGTTAGTACTGTCACTTTGAAAAGATAATTTAGATTTGTATTTAGCATTCTTATTGTCATTCACACATTAAGAAGGCTGAAAACAAATACATGCATGTGCATTTTCGTTTAAACTACTTTTTGGTTTGATTTAGGACAGTGTATCTAGTGTGTGCTATCTGCTCTATGTTGAAAGAATATCATCTCTCTTTCTTTAGTAGCTAGGATTTTCATTGCAAAAAGAAGATTAAATGATTGTTTATCATCTTAGATTGCATTTTAGGAATTGTATATCTACATCACGCGGTGAACCTGAAAGGAAAATTTCTTGAAAATATAAAACTGTAAAATAAATTCAATGAACATAAAACGCTTGAACTAACGCACAACATCTAAAGCTAGCTAGAAAATGTATTCCGGCGTCGAAAGCCGGTAACTAAACCTTTCATGTTGGTTGGGTGTTCTCCTCTTTGAGACGACAAGTGCCAGTATGACTTGTGTACCACGTACGTCAAGTAATATAGGGGAGACCACAATAGGCTATCATTTATCCATAAAGCCTGTCTGCACCCATTGATCACAATCACTAAAACACAGCATTCGGGAAGATTGATTGCTGTACTGTAAAAGTATTCTGAGTTTTTCGATGGTTTGGTAATCCCTCTGTCTAGATCCAGAGAGTCTCTTTCGTTCCTTCAGACTCCTTAAAGGAAAGGTCCATCTGAGCACTTGTCACTTCAGGCTCATTAAAAATCGAAGGCGACTAGAGTCATCTTTTGTTTTTTCTCGACTCTCAAAAATTGAAAAAACAAGTTGTGTCAAAGTGTCTAAAATTTATTTTAATCAGAATAATGTCACTGTTCCCTTGTTGATCTTAGGTTGAGAAAATGGAGTCCACCAACCAAGGGTTTCCCCTTGGAGGAAATCCTAGTCCCTTCTTTGGGGAGATGTTGGTACACCTCATATGGCTACATTGTCACTTCCAGGATTGACAATCGGCTTGCCAATATGGCTCTTCTCGACCTCTATCATTCAAACCACCACGATTCTTGAGCAATCAAATTAGTAACTAGATGATACTAGAGTTACCCCCAAACCTTCTACCTCATCCATTTCTCCCTCTCCTCCTTCCTCTTTGCTTGATGAAGATGGTAAAGCTAAAGATCAAGTAATTGAGAAGAAGAAGAAGAAGTGGAAGGAGAAAAAGGAAAAGAAGAAGAGGGAGCCAAAATCAAAAGGGGGCAACCGTGCATTGTCTAGTGAAAATCCACACACTGCACCATCTAAACCTAAATCTCCATGTGTCATTTGCAAAGGAGATCACTATTAGCGAGATTGTCCTTGCATCCCTCGGATCTTACGGGACTGGTCTCCTCGTTTGCATAATCCGGTGTCATCAACCTCTGATGATCATGTTGAAAGTACACCGTCAACTAGTGAAAGAAAACTATCTAGATAGAAAAGGAAATCAAAATTTCCTTGTAAACTGTGTGAAGGCGATCACGTCGTCCACCATTGTCCCTTCCTAGACGAAGCTAAAAACATTTTGGATACCGTCCTGCTTCACCGCTACGGCTTCCTCCTGGATACAAGAAACTCTTGCCGAGTCCATCATTGGTCGAAAATCTAACTGACACACCATTGTAGTCGGTCGAAGCGTCTATCATTGAAGATAAATCCTCTGAATCCACACCAGATGAAATTCAAAAGGTTGAGGCGGAAGTTGACCCATTCTTGCCTTTAGAAGGTCCATCTTCAGATGATACAGTCACCGGAGAGAATAAGAACGATGTCGTTCAAATTCTTTTCATAAACACAGACTTCAATGAACATGGGGGCAGTCTATCCGTTCCTTTACCGCAGGAAGGAATTTCTTCAGAGTCTTATCCGTCTGTCTATTCAGTCCCACCTCCAAGCAACCTAGTCATTTCCTTTGATTGGAATATACTAGGCAGACCCCGTTTACTGGCTAGTGTACCATTCCAAATCATTGTACAAGCTTACAAAATGGTCATGGTCGGTACCATAATAGATGAAGGGGCTTCTGCAAGTATCCTTTCCTAAACTGCTTGGAAATAACTTGGTTCGCCATCGCTTTTGCCTGAGATGAGAAATATTACAGGCTTCGACAAAGGAACCAGTCGACCGATAGGGATCCCTCCCAATGTGCCCATAACGTTGAGAAGGAAAACCGTTTATATGAACATAATGGTAGTCCAAGGACCTCTAGATTATAATCTACTCCTTTGGCATGACTATATTTATAGCATGGGAGCCATTGCCTCCTTACTCTTTAGAGCAATGTGTTTTCCGCATGAAGGCCGAGTTGTCTAGCTCGTAGACCAGCTTTCGTTCCCCGACTCACACATAGCTAATAGTCAAATTCCATCCCTAAATGGTCTTTTCACACAAGGAATGTCTCATCAACCTCCAGTCCGTTCACCTGAAGAGCGCGAGTAATTCGGGAAGACATGACTGAAACCTAGGGGGCATGCACCCTGGTATGTTTCGGCAGGAAAACCTTGAGTATAGAGTAGGTTTCCACGGAGGATATATGACTAGTTTAACACACCCGTCCATTTAGGAAAATTGGATTAGACTGGGATAAGATTCCCTCATCAAAGTTATGTAAGTGGAGGTGACCGCACCACTCACCTTTGTCTATTTCGGTAGACATCACCAAGGAAGTGTTTTGTCTGCAACACGGATGGAGAAATCTTGCAAATGTGAGAGCTTTCATATGGTAACCTGGAAACTCTACTTCGCTATCCCAGGGGGCATGCAAACCTTTTTGCCTGAAAGTAAAGAGTGACCATTTATTTTCTTAGTTTTTAGTTTCTCAACCCTTTCAACTTGTAGGATTGGTCGTTCCTAGCTTGCATAATGAAAGGATCCGGAGGAAAGTTTCGAATGGTGCAAGCTCCCTAAAAATTGAACCTATCGATGAGACATCCTTATTATACGACTGGCACGAGTAGTTTTTATGTGGAGTTCAAGCTCGTTAAAAATTAAACCTAAGCAATGAGCAAATGTTTCGCCCGGAGTTTAAGCTCATTAAAAAATGAACCAACTTCCAGTAACCAACCATTGTGAGTGCATTATCATCAACTTTTGAGCCTTGGTCATGTTCTCATCATCACCTCCACTCTGTTTTAGATGATCATTCACCTCCATTTGATTTTTTACCCCTTTTGAGGAACAACTGCAAAGAGTGATCCTGTTAGCCATCCTTGTGACACTGTCTTGATTGGAAAATTCCAAACCTTACCTGGAATCAGTTGCTACCTAAAATTATCACTCATTCCTCAAAAAACGAGTGTCCTTTAAGCTCTTTTCGTCTGACTAGTAAAATATGAAAAGATTGCCGAGTTGTTGGCCTCTCTAGCTCGTTAAAGCTACCGGGAGTGCTATCCCTCCTCTAGATTTTAATCTTTTTGGACCTGAGGGATTATTACACAAAAAGATCGAGCGCTTATTTTGTTTAGCTCATTAAAATTATCGAAAATTCATCCCTTTCATATTATTTTATACTTTTCAGACTTAAGGGATTATATGGTTAAAAAGGATTATTGGAGTTTCCTTTACGTCCCTTTCAGACTCTTTAAAATTGAAAAGGACGGAGTTATCTTTGTCGTTAAACTAGTTAAAACCAATAGCGACAAACTTGTCCATACAAACAAGAACGAGTCTCACTGTCGCTAGGCTCATTAAAACATAGCGACAAGTTTTCCCGAAGGGAAAATTATAGAAAAAGCATATGTTATCCTCCTCAAGCTTGATAAAAATAAAGAGGTACTGTTCAGCAATGACTGGGGAAAAATTGGGAAGAAAACTTGAAGAGACTTTATTGGTAGCAAGTCGCTCTTGAAAATGACACTTTCACTCCACATCCGAGTCGGGTTGGGTTATTCCATTCACCGGTCATATCACCATTGGTCCATCGCACCGTCCATATTTGGGGTTAACGCTACCAATCGATGTCAGTGTCGTTGGTATGTTCAAGAGAAGTCGCTCAAAGAATTCACCTGTGTCTCATCCACTACAATAGATTCACGCTCCATTCTTTCATGACCGCCACCCTGAACCCTGTATCATCAGATCATTTTCACCTCCAAAATCATTTACTCCATTCTGTGTCATAGATGTGGGATTCATTAAGGCCCTCCTACGACGGGTCGCTTCTTGTCGACTTCAGCTCATTATCCAAGAAGTCGACTTAGGAACAACCCTTCCGGTACTTTGAATCTTGCATGCCTCAATGGCAAGTTTCTCACTTTCGGCGACAGGTTTACATCAATGGCCTTTGACCGAGAGATTCTGCGTGGTTTTCGATGCCAAGTCCCTTTTTCAAACCACGCGAATTGTACTGTAGTACCTTGAGGGTCATCATCATTATCGGTGACTCCTCTCGTGCTTGTTAACAACTTACATCATTGGTTGGTAATCACGCAATGTCTTTCCATGTTCGACTCTAGAACATCTTTCACATGGATTGACTTGTACTCTGAGTGAAGATTGAACTAGTTTGAAGACCCCGAATGTAGTTTCATCCATCTGGGCTGCGATATATTCAAGAAAATAAAGACATCATATGTAGATCATTGCTGCACAGATGATCATCCAAATCAAAGGATGATGGCTCTATCAGAATCATCAGTTTGCCACACAGATGGTTGTCTGTCTTATGTACATGGAAATGAATTTATAAAGCTGAGCATGGGAATGCTCGCCTCAGCTATATCATGAAAAATATTATGTAGACAATGTATTGTATTGTATCTTATTACAGGTTGCCTTCCAGCTCGAAAAAACTTTGGATCCTCATGGTAAAGCATTTCACCCAACATCAAAAGATTAACAACCTCATGCTTTAGGGGACA
>APFE031095989.1:158324-182053 GCA_000404065.3 Pinus taeda
GGGGTTAGGATTTGGTTGCACAGGTAGCTGGGGTCTCATTTGGTTATTTGGTGGGGTATTTGATGGTAGAGGGAGTGGTTGTTGGAATTGAGGCAATTGATTTGGATACGGGAGTTGTTGACTTCTCCAATTTGAATTCCAAGGGTTGAAAGAAGATGGCTGCTGTGGGGGCCAAGGAGTCCACATTGAAGGATAAACAAAGAGAGGGTTTTGCATTTGCTGCATGGTTGGGAAACTCATTTGATTAAAGGGTGGGTACTGCATTTGGTTGAAGGGAGGGTAATTTGTTTGGCCAAAAGCAGAATAATTGTTCCAACGATTAAATGGCATGCTAGAGTTCATACCTTGTCCTTTTGGTTGCCATTGTCTTCTTTGAGTCAGCAGTAAACTGCTTCAGCTTCTTCCTCCGTTGGCTGTAATGCTGCTTTTATTCCTGGCAGAGATGGACATTGTTGTGTCTCATGATCTTTCTCACAAATGGTGCAGATCGATATTTTATCCATTGGGCATTCCCTTAGTGGATATTTGTCTCTGCACTTTGGGCAAAAGAAAGCCAGAGTTTCTTCTGCTTCGGCCTGCTTATTCTTAACCTGCAAAGTGTCAATTTGTGAAGCAAAAGAGCTTAACATCTCAGTTTTAAATTCTTCAAGTAAGTTACCTATTTCAGCTCTTGTTGCTCCTCCATTGGCTGATTTCTGTACTCTTGAATAGGTGGAATCTCTTGTTCTGTTTCTTGCAGCTCCCCTAGAGCCCCTCTTAGCAAGTTCACAGATCTCATCATATGATTCCTTAGATATATCTCCCTTGGCAAGCATGTTCAACATATTTAAACAATCATCCCTTAACCCTCTAAGTAGTATTGTTTTGCGAATTTCCTTACTGATGTTCGGATGATCAGATCTCTGTGTGTTGTACTGCAGCCTTTCTATATAGTCCTCCAGACTTTCATCCGGCTTTTGTGCCATATTAAATAGTTCATCCTTCTTTTCTCTCGTCCGGCAATAGTCTTGATATTTAAGCAGAAATTTTTGTTTCATATGCTCCCATGTTGTGATTACCCGACTTCCAAGGCTCATAAACCATCTCAAGGCATTCCCTTTTAAGGTGGCTGGAAACAGTTTCAACTTTTGAGCATTAGTAACATAGTCATAACTTCTGCATAATATATCAAATTCAAAAAGAAATTCATCCGGATCTTCAGAGGATAAACCATGAAAGTTAGGTAAAGCAGACAATGGAATATTTTTCATTGTTCCTGCAAGGAGGTCACTGATGGGGAATCCCAAGGTAGAGAGGGAATTTTCATCCCTTCTTTCTTCTTCAGGATCTATTCATCCTCCACCAAAGAGACCATCATTGTTTCCTTCCATTGTTGGCTCTCCTACTACACTTGCTCGATCGTCAGGATCTTCTATTGGCTCTTCGATGTTTTCTACCAGTCGTCCAACGCTTTCTACTATTTCCTCAATGTACTCTGCCGATCTACTAATACTTTCCTCTGACTCTCCAGCACTGACTGCTGGCTCTTCTATATTTTCAGGGCCCACAACTTCCTCTGTCTTGTAATCTGACTGTGGGGAGTGCTGAAGTTTTGATTTCCGAGAGCTTAATCTCTGTGATGATTCAGCCTTTGATACGATCTCGTCGATAAAAGTTTTTCTTCCTCCCCAGCCCTTGCCACCTGTGGGGTTAGTTTTCTTCTGGTTTCCGCGTCCTCTCATACAATCTGCACATTTAGTATGAAAATGCTTTTGAAACCTATAATTACCTTCCCCGGCAACGGCGCCAAAATGTTGGTCGCTTTAATTGCTTCACAATTCAAGCTCCACATAAATTATCAACCCGAGGAAGTCTTTTTATTTCAAAGATAATCACGCACTGGATATGCTCAATTTCAAAAGCAGAAACAAGGTTGTAGTAAAAGGAGAACACACAATTATTAGTCTCACCAATCTACTGATTTGCACTCTACTTAATCAAGGCTGAGGTCAATTTAGTTATAGCAGAAACAATTTCTCTACTGCAATTACAACAAAGGAAAGTCAACCTGCAAAGAGAGAAATAAATCAACCATAGCAGGAACAGGACCCTATTCCTTAGTGGGGAACTTCAGCACCTGATGCCTGACACTTAATCACACTGTAAGGAAAGTAACTTCAAGAGAGCAAGACCCTATTCCCATGAGCAGGAACCTTCAGCACTTGTTCTCTTGCTTCTAACCACACCATAGACATAGGAAGATAAGTAATGGGGCAGGACCCTATTCCTTTATACAAGAATCTTCAACACCTGCTTCCCGACATCATTCATTCATCCAACAATAGAAACAGATTTTTCAATCTTCAGACTAAATGCATTCAATACACGCAGTATCAAGAGAACAGAGTATCACTGTACTGTGTAATCAAGTGTCCAACAACAGAATTAAAGTAAAATGCAAGTCACACACAAAGAGTTAAGCAAAATACAGGAATCAAGGGTGAATCTTGTGAGGAAGGCAGGCCCTTTCCCTCTCACAAGATTCCCCGGGGAAAGAACTAACTTAGAATGCTCAAAAGAAGAATTTATTCATCTGTCAAAGTAACTGATACATTACAGATGGAGACTAGCTCCAGTTCACACAATGTGCTTCTCCTTGTTTACAATCACCGATCCCTTCTAATGATGATGTCTCCTCCTTTTAAAGAGGAGACATCATTTTCAATTTACATAAGAGTGAATCCATATTATCTCAAATCTGTTCTTTTCCTCAAAACAGGGTTTCTGTTCTTCAGAAAAAGGTACTGTTACAACAGAGATAACAAGATGGCTATCTTCAGGCTGATCCAGGTAATCGTGTCCTCATACGGCTGCTGCTATTCCACAAAAAGCTTCTTCCAGAATCGCGAATTACGCTTGACGGGATTTGCGTGCTTGACAGCTGTTTCATCAACTGCATTAATTGTTTCAGCAACTGAGTCAGCTGTTTCAGCAACTGAGTCAGCTATTTCAGCAACGGCCGCATGTACTTATTTGCGATCTTTGGACTTGTGTTAGCAATGATACACTTCAATTAATGATAAAACATAAGAGTATTATGGAATTAAATGTAAAACAGATTAAACATATAATAAAGAAGAGGTCTCTGTATACCTTGGAATAAAGTGACTGAAGATGATGATGGGATTCTTTCTAATGATAGTTATAAGGGTGAAATGGTGTCAAAATATATAGCAAAAATGATGCATAGTGGAGTTCTAACAACACCCTCATATTCATTCACTTCCATGCATTTTGACCTAGTTCTCCCTTGTGTTTCCCTAGTACTTCCTAACACTCCTTAGCATGCATTAGCACTCTCTGGAACACCTTATCACTCTTAGACATGCCCAACCACTTTATAACATGTGTATCACACCTTAACACACATTGGAACTTGGCACGTGTTGGTGCTTGGAAAGTATTAGCATGTCTAGCATTCATTAAAATTCCTTAGTATGCTTTGGTATGGTTTAATATTAAAGTTATTTGAGATCAAATATTGGAAAGTAGATGAGAAGTAATAGAGGAATAATAGACACTTAGAATATACTAACACTTGGCACTTGGCACCTATGGGCACCTAGTGTTGTTGTGCCTAGCATGATCCTTTTGGAAAAGGTAAATTGATGACTTATTAACCCTCTTATGTGTTCATTTCCTTGTAGTTTGACTTGTTTCTCCTTTTTGTTTCCTTGATAGCCCCTGACATGTATTATGACACCCTTGCACATCTTGGCATGCCTTACCACTTGGCACATCTTAGCATATTTGACATGCCTTCACACTATCTAGCACATGTTATCATTCCCTAGCACGCCTCTGCGCTCACACTTGATGAGGCTCATTAATAGGTAAAATTTATGGGTCACAATGCCACTCTCCAACTTATTAAATTGACTTTTCTCACATCTATTTACAGATTTTATTATATTTTTCTTAGTGAGAAGAGTAAAAGTTTGTTATTATGTCATCTGGCCTAATATGTATTAAATGTGGAAAATTGGAGCAGTTTTGAGTTGACTTGAGTGCAGGGACTCAGAGTAGAAAAGCAAGAGAGATGATAGGAAGTGGCCCCCCTCCTTAAATCCTCACATCATTTGAAAATTATCTTGCTCTATCTCATTAGCTTAATGTCATTGACAACCAATCTAGTGACATTCAGGGAAGATTTATTCTCGAGTTAGGGAGCCTAGTATCCCTATTTTCTAGGGAGATGTTGGTAGCTATAACTTTGTATAAATAAGAAAGCTAGGGAACTCAATAGGATTCAAAGTTTTATTATATCCAAGAGGCCATTACGCGAAGCACATTTTACTATTATTGTTATGATGTATTTGACATTTTTATGATAATGAGAAATTCTGTTTTGATACTGCGTTGAGTTGACCCAGAGGGATGAAGCTCTTGGGTTACGACACAACCCTATCAGCAGAAGTTCTTCTCCTTTGTATCTTTATTTTTAACATATAATGTTGATTTATTGTTGAATTTTGTTTATGTTTTCTGTGTAGCTTAGAAAGTTGATCAAAGTTGTTTCTTATCCATTATTTCATTAGCTTAAAGAGTATATTAGTGTCGAAATCTAGTGAAGGAAAATATACCATAAAATCTTGTGATAGTGACCCCTCTCCATCTCCCTTATGGGATCATGATTAGGGGATCCCACTCTCACAGCCCAAAAATAGAGTTTGTCTTTTGTTCATTTCTTAGGTTAAGTTTCATTTTTAGCTAGATAATTGTATATGATTCCTTGGAAATATTTGTAGTTTTTAGTTTTATTCTTAAGATTGTTGTAGCTTAGAAGGTAGTCCATTGCATAGATCTAGAGTCTAACAATAGTTAGGTCAAAATTTCTAAATTCAACTCATCTTTTCCATATTGACATGAAATAATTTGTAAATGAAAAGAGAAACAGGTTTTATTGCAGGGATTGTTGATCTGTAGGAAGGGACACCTCCAACCAACTCCACCTAGATCTTCTCCACCTTATGTTGAATCATACCAACCCATACTCTGAACCTCTATTTTCTAGCCACCGTGAGCAAGTTTCCTTGGGAAGATTCGGCCTTCTTGAAGTGTTAGGCTTGGCCTTGGGTGATGTTCACCTCCCCTACACCTTACAAAATTTTCATGCACCTTTCCAGCACTTCATCTCTCCATTATTGTCCTTCATAACCTCTCAGCCAATTTCCTGTAGTAGTACAAGACATCCTATAGCAGTTCAAGACATTCTATAGCAGTTTCCTATAGCAAACTGATAGTGACCTATTTTGACCCTGTCTTGAACTGAAATGGTAGTATAGCCTAGTATGGGAGTAGGTTAAATCCTCAACTTGGAATCCATAACTAGAAGTTCAACCTAGACTAGCCTTTTCATTCCTTTCCCTCCTACAAGATCATATAACATTAGCTTTTATATTTCTGAATTTAGCAATTAGGACTTTTATCTATTCTGCAAGTGTGAAGGAGATAATTAAATGCATGAATGTTTTGATTTTGAAATGATAGAATAACTTCCTATTTTCAAGAAGTTTTGGTAGCAACATGATCAAGTGTAAAGTTAACATAGTTTTCTTCCTGCAAGCGATTTCGGTCATTTCATAGCTAGATGATTTATGTCATATCAAAGCATTTACAAGTTAGTAGCTTTCATTTCCTGAATTGACAAGAATTTACTTTTCCTGCACTAGAACTAGTTTTACATTCCACTGTCACTAGTGAGAATCCCTTTAGTCCAATAGAGGAATGGTCTGGAACCCTAATGGTCAAGTGCCCCAGTTGAGAAGTGACATGAGTAAAATGATGCATCTACTGTGTATATAGCACTGTCACCTCTAAGTTTGTAGGAAACCCTGGGTTGATAAGGTAAAGTTGGTAGTCCTACGAGATGCAACATTCTTGCTACAATACTGAGTCTCATCAACACCTTCACAACTAGCCTTACATTTTTTCACGACTTGGGAACCCAATCAAGACCTTAGCTACTATAGTTCATGTCGCATTAACCTACTTCAACTGCAATAACTTGACCAATTGCACCTATTACAAGTTGATTGTGCATTGTTCACCTAAGAACTACCTATAACTCATCTTAGGCCACTCATGTCCAAGCTCAACTTGTCCCACCTAATAACTTACCAAGAAAAGGATCACATCTAACCATGGCCATAAAAAAACTAAGAAACATAGGTTACACAAATAATATTTCACATGTATGTCCAGTTCATATAAATGATAGTGCATTAACTAAGAGTTTGCAAGAACCACAAGATGCACAAGACACACATGATATAAATCGGCACAAGATGAGTGCCCCAAAATGTATACACAACAATGTACAATATGGAATTGTCTAAAATAGTTTAAGACATGAGAATTTGTCCAAAGTGTGCCACATGTCATATAAAAATAATAGCTAAAGGAAAAACAGTGGTGTGCATAGCACAAACTCTCCCTTTGTCTAAAACTGCACTTTCGAGCCCCTTATTGCAACCATAGGCTTTCCTCTTGCAAATCTTATTATCAGCTTCTCCTAACACACTTCATCCTTGAGTTCACACACTTGAATTCACTACACTCGCTCACACACTTGAATTCACTAGCAATCCCTAGCACACAGTCTTATTTGTTCATTTCCATGCACTTTTACCTAGTTCTCCCTTGTGATGCCTCAACACTCCCTAACACTCCTCAACATGCATTGATATTGTTCGGCATGTGTTTGCGCGCATTTTCATTTCTTATCATGCCTTGACCATCCCTAGCTATCATGCCCTCACAACTACCCTTACTTAATTTGCAACTTGGTAATCCAATCAAGTCCTCGCTTGACTACAAAAGCTCTAACAAGTTATGATTACGACAACTATACTATGTTGTTGAATTGTGTAGCTTGGGAGGTACTCCACAAGCCTAGTGAGATGGGTTTGTGTGAGTTTGGTCATAAAAGTCTATGTGGGTAAACAACCCTAGTGAAGGGGGTTTGGACCCAAGATGGGGTTTAAAATCAAAAATAAAATTAAAAAGGAAAAATAATATTTCCTAAGGTCTAATTGGACAAAAATCGTAAGTTCTAGAGGGTTCCTAAGAGGCAGAACTAGGAAAATCAATTTAACGAGGCATTAGTATGAAGGCAAGAACATCAAGTGAGAAGGAGCTTATTTGATCAAGGTGGCCACGAGAGATGTAGTCCTAAACTAGGCCAAGTTAGAGGGTTGAGTAAGGGATGCCAAAGGGAGGCCATGATCATCCACCGAAAGCAAGATCATCAAGTGTGCTTTCACAAGACTGTCACATACCTTAATGGGTTCAAGCTAGGAAGTAGGATGGCATAGTGTTGGTTCTCTTATGGTAGATCGAGCTCAAGAGAGGCGGCTCATGCAAATTTGGGCATGTGATTTTAGTGGTGTTTTTGTGTAAAGGCAGCATCAAATTCTAAAAATACACAGAGGGTTGAGACCCTGTCTTATGGTATTAGTAGGTTGCAAGGTCTATGATAAATACCAACACAAATGGAGGAGGGACTGCACTAGAATTTAGGGCAAGAACAAAATTATCTACGGGTGTAATATTGACTAAGGTAACCATAGTTTGAGGGTCGTAGATATTTGAAGTTCACGTTAAGATTGAGTAAAAGAAATGCCTAGAATCTATGGATCCATATGACCTAGGTTGAGTCTCTTATGGAGGAAATAGTTGTTGTTTTTCCTATGAGTGGATAGGTGTTGTTCTAAAGAAATTAGAATATAATTATAATGCCCTAATTAGGGTAGTTTCCTAGCATGTTAAGTCAATAAGGTATGCCCTTAAGACTGTGAAAAATTTGCATATAACAAGAGGGGTCGTGACCTTTACAGAGAGATTTATCTCTATATATAGACCACAAATCTAAAAGATGGTTTGCAGAAGTATGTGTGGAGATAGCAAATCCAAAAGAGGGTGCAACCTGAGTAGAAGATTGAAATGAAGAAATGTGCCATATGAGAAATGGATTTACATGAAGAGGAGTTTAGTTTGGTGGACTATCCATAGGGTTTTTGACAGAGATTTGAAGCAACCTATAAAAAATTAGTCTATGGATTTTTAGTGGATGATTTGTGTTATCGGGAAAACTAGTGTCTATTCAAAGCTGCTAGTCCCACTAAGATGGGTAGCTATCTTAGAAACAAACAAACTAAAGTCACTTGTATTTTCCTTTATGAGAGATAGATGATAAAGAAGCAGAGAGTACCAACCTCAGTCTTTCGCTTGGCTCCTTGCTTGTTTCCTTTCCCCTTTGACAGAATCTCACCACTCCTTCCTTACTTGTCCCGCTTCGAAGAGCACATATAGAGTCAAAGAAAAATAATACCATCAAAGCATAGAGATCTATCGCTGTAAACAATATAGGATCAGATATATACTAACCATACAAATGCATATATCAACACAATATTCAGAGATACACAAGAATATGGATGAAAACTCAAATAGCTTTATTGATAGAAGTATTATAAGAGAGAATTACAAACACTTGGTTTGACCCAGCGCCATCCTCCCAGCATGAAATCCCTCTTCACCTCATACAAAGCAAGATCACCCAACAATGTGTTCAAAGAGAAACCAACAACACTTCCTTGCAAATTACAAGATTCCAGCCTTTGGATCTCTGGGATGAGGGATCCATATATAGATGTTTGCAGGGGGGTGAGTCAGCTTCTGGGATTTTGATTAGTGTCATCTCTCTAATAGTTCTTGGTTCCACTTGGAGATTTCATGATCTCTTACTCATCCTTGGGCGAATTCAGAGAGGCAAGTGTCAAATGAGTAGCTTCTAGAAGATTCTCAGGGTCTCCACCTAGCAAACTGCTTGTGCCATTTGTTTGATCTCGCTCATCGTGTTAGCCTCCTACTGCAGCAGGTATTCATCTTTCATGATCGACATTTTTACATACCAAATATGTCATACTCTGCATACTGCAGTGTTCCGTATTTGTTACAGAGGCCAAAGAAGTGTCCATGAGAGTGTGCTAGTCAAAGTGCCACTGCTATATTATTTGTGCAAATTCACCATATGGAGGTACTTCTGTTGATAACATTTGATGGATGGCCCAACTGTTCAATCTGGATCATGCCATGTTTAAATTGTTTGTTGTAGAATAGAGAATGATTCCTGTCCAAACAGCTTAAGCTTGGCAGATGATTAGCTAGGTAGAGAACTTAAGGAGCCCAACTGCTTAATTTGGGCCCTTTGAAGAAACAAGGGTAGTTTTTAGATAGCAGGGCAGTTGAAAAGAAAAGGGCAATCAGGGTTTGCAAGTCTAAGTGCACCCTTCCTGAAGTAACAAAAAATGCTAGGTGTATTAGGTTGGGTAGGTAGCTGAGGGTTGCAAAAGCAAGATTCAAATTTTGACCTAAACAAAGAAAGCTCATCTCATTTGAAGCAGAAGTACTAAGGCACTGTTTGATGGCAAGGTTTGGATGCATGTCTAACCCCCCCTTCATCCCCTCAGAAATAATTCACTAACACCCCCTCAAGGACCTTGGGATCTGCCCAAAAAGTCCATTTTCACTCCATTCTGGTTGAGAACTAAGTTGACTTCTGAAGTTGACTTACTGAAAAGAAGCCACATTTCTTGTGTAAATCCATCTCTTCGCAGTCCATTTACTTCCTATATCTAAGTTCAGTTCACAAACATAACCTCTCCCCTACACTTCACCTCACAAGTTCATATTAACTTCTAATTCTATTATTTAGCTCCCTAAATCATTTCACTATCCCTTATTATGAAAAATTATATAAAACCCCAAAAAATATTAAATAACCCCTCCCTTTGCCACTATATCCATATTTTCCTAAGTTCGGGAAATGCCGAGTTCATTTGGGGCTCGACATTAGCCCTTCTGTGTCTTAAACTAGGGTTAATTTGACATTTGGTCAAATTAATAACCACCCGTGCCACTTATAAACCCATAAACCATATCTTCTAAGGTTTTTTCCCCGCCGGATCAAGCATTTAATAAAAGAAACGCCACGGGTACCATCCTGTATCCCTAAGCCATTTCACCTGTCTCGTCCACCGTTAGATCTGGCGCGCCTGAGAACTACGGTGGGCGGGTCCTTTTGCGCTCCAAGCTGCCGATCGTTAGCGTTCGGGAGATGGGCAGTTTTCCCACCGTACTCCTGCCACGCATCACCCTCCCGGCTATGGCGGAGCCCCCCCTTCTGAAACCACTTCTACGGAAAGGCAGTACGACACAAACCACAAATCGCCTCTCCTGTGTGACATCGGCACCATGTCCTCTCCCATTATGTCATCTCTACCCCGCCAGCACTTTGCAACGTTACCACCACTTCATCCCTTTCTTGTCCCCGCCTTTCCACCATGTCACTGCCATGTTACCGCCTTGTCAGATGCGACGTCACCCATCCGTACCTGGGACCCGCCGATGACATCATGTTGACGTCATCCCGTGAAAGTGCCAAAAGCACCAAAATTTCGTTTTTTCGCATAAAAAGTGCACAAACGACCATTTTATTTCGTTTTCACTGCTCCATTTGTAAAGCTCCAGTCCATTGTTTTTACCACTTTCACTCCCAGAGCTCGAAATCAGCTAACCAAGCTGTTGCAGCCTACAATTCAACTCCGCAGCTGGATATTGCACCAGTTTGTCTACCCTCGGCGCCATTTTGACCAGGTATTTGCTAAGTTTTCTCCCCTGTTCATCCCTGTTCTTCATTTTTCTCCATTCTACATGCTGCAAACCTGGAAAACTCCTCAATTGGCAACTTTCCTGCACGTAAGACTTCATCAAAATCAACTAGTAAGCCTTCACTTCAAAAAGCAACCTTGTAAACCTATGCCTGGTTATAATTTCACCCTCCAAACTCCGTTTAGAGCTCAACCTCCAGGCAAAATCCCGCAGCAGCTCAGCATTGCCCAAATTTCACCTCATTTCTCTATACAAATCAGTCCATTGAAGTCATAGTAACTCATTTCTCCTCTGCATTTTCTCCTCATAGTCTTTAAGTCCAGAGAGTTTACTGAGAGAAGGGGACTCGGCATCAAAATTCTATAAAAAATTTCCTTTTTTATCATGATGCCAAACACTCAAGCCTATTGTTACATTTGAATTCAGTCCCAGGTCCCTTTGCTATCCTCGCAACAAAGTTTGTTAGTCGGTCGTTTCCCTAATCTCCACTGTAAGCACAAGCACAAAAAATTTCAAAATGGCTACTCCATCCGCTCCAGACAGTGCTCCCATGAATTCGCCTAACAAAGAGCTTGAGGCAATGGCCTTGGCTGACAATGATTATCTTATTCAAGACATAGTTGTGGACAGGAATCATTTGCAGACCTATTGCCAGCTAAGAAACAACTTCTTTGACAATGTTGATGCGTATGGAATATGGGAGTCCAATTTGCCTCATTATTTCCTCCCTTCTATCAACATCTTTCAAGCAATTATTCACATATGTGCTGCAAATTATGATCCAAAGCTCAGAGCTGTCAAGTCTCTACCTGGGAGCATACTTTTTTATGTCAATCCTGACTCTATCAACTAGATGTTAAATTTAAAACAAACACAGCTATTGTATCCTTTCTCCATGAACCACTTGCTGGAGGATGCCTCCTCTTCCCTTGATCCCAAGATGGAAAGAATTGCTATGACATTTATGAAGGCAGATTACCAACCTAAAGATTCACCTCCATTCCCATATGATCATTTAAATGAGGTTGGCAAGCTACTAGTAGACATGATATCCTCTATGTTAGGCCTCAAATCAAGTGAACATGTGGATTAGGCAATGCTGGTTCTGTTGTCATCCTTCAGCCAGGGGCAGCCTCCTTCTCCCAAGTATAACTATGCCAAGTTCATAGCCAGCAAAATCCATGATCAGCTCACAAAGCTAAATAGAGAGGGATTCTTCAAATATTCCTCATACATCTACCATTTGTTCATGTATTATCAGTCTGAAAGCTTCCTGTGTCCTATCAAAAAATTGGATTCAAAAGGAGAAAGAAGATTTGTTGTCTTTTGGTCATCATTATTCCATCAAGTCCAGCATTCTCCATACTTTTACTGTGAATTTGTTGACCAATTTGTTTATCCAGTCTCCTGCCTCTTAATGAAAACTCCTCCTCCTAGAATAACTTATGAAATGCAGAAGATATTACAGCTATCTAAGAGCTATAAATTAGGTGATTGGTATCTATACCAGGATCACACAGTCATCAGAATTTATGGCTGTGAGCTTTGTCCTTACATGCTCCCAAGATATGTTCTGATGAGGCTATTTGCCTTGGAATATTACAGGCAGGTTATCAATTCAGATCTGACTCATTTTCACAGCACCAAGAAAAAGGCCCACCTGAAATTTAAAGACCACCTAGGCCCCTTTATCATGAACAGGAAGGAAGGTTGGCAAGATGCTGACCTAATACTGAAAGATCAACTTAGGTTGAAGAGGAGTTTTTGGTAGCTTCCTTATGACCCACTTGGCTTTATTAATGCTAGAAGAGTCAAATATAGACTGACAACCTATAAGCACTGTAAAATTCCACACTTTGAACAATATGCTAATCAAGATGCGTGGGTAGAAGGCATTTTAGTTGAGGAATTCACTCAGGAGGAAATTATGGAAGAAGTTGTCAAAGACCTTGAGAAAACTCTTAACTTGGACTCTTGTAAGCAGGAAACATTCAAGTCGCCACAACAAATCGGAGAGGGCACGTCAGTTGCTGCAGCTGCGCAAAATGGCCAAGCACCATCTTCATCAACAACAGGTACAGCAAAAGGTCAGGAGCCAATGGATACAGAACAATTTACTACAGAACTGCCTGCCACTTCAAAAGAGTAGTCCCAAGAACAGGCTCCTCCACAGCAAACAGAGGCACCCCAAGTGCCAGTCTTACAGACTCCTACTCATGAGGAGAGAGGTAGAAAACATGACCAGGAAGACTCCACACCTACCAGAGGATCCACACAACAGCCCGAAACAAAGAAGCAAAGAGTTGATTCTCCATTTGAGGAGGACATCAGTGAAGAGATCCTTGAAAGCCTAAAGAAAGACAGAGAGGGAGGCCAACAAACACCTACTAGCTCTTTTCAACAAGAGCTAGACAGACAGCATGCCATGGAGGTGTCTTCCTCCACACAACGAAGCAAGATACCAGCTAGTGTCAAAGCCAGCTTCAAAGAGATCAAAGCTCAAAATGAGCTACTAATAATGCAATTATATGATCAGTTCCTGAAAGCAACACCTGCCAAACTGGAAAGATTAATGGAAACATATGATATCAAGGAGGAGAAAATGATATTCAGCCATTTCAAGCCCAAAGTTTAGCAGCCTCAGATGGCTGCAGACTATGTCAAAAAAAATCTACAGGTCATGGCTAAAGACATCCACCCCATGGACCAAATTGAGCTTCACAAGCAGACAGGTGATATGGTCTATGCTACTTTAGCAGACAGGGCCACACTGGCTCATGAGTTAAAGGAATCATTAAAGAACATTAACATTCAGTTAGACTTGGAAAGAATGTCAGCCACAGCTAAAGACAACAGAATCAAAACATTGGAGGACATTATTATTGACCTAGGACATGATCCTAAGGATCCTAAGGGTGTGAGGGCCCTTATGAAGAAAAAAGATGATGATATTGCTGCATTGAGAAAGCGATTGAGGTTGCCTCCTACCGAACACCCTCAAACTGTAGAGTTAATACAGGAGAAAGAAACTGAAGATACATTAGAATTGCTGATGAAAATGAATGAAAGAGTAATCCAGATGGAGGAAGAATTAGAAATAGTAGCCCAGAGTAAGCAGGGAGAAGCAACCTCGTAGCCACCTCCTACAGTGTCAGCTTCAGCAGTTCTAGCCAATATCCCTGTTCCTCCTCCTACACAGTCAACAACAATCCCAGCAACAACAGCAGCAGCAACTAGAGCAGCGTCTGAAGCAAGCATGAGCATGGAAGAAATGATGAAAGCTATCAAGGAGCTTGAGCTTCAGACCACAGAGATAAAAGAGGCCAAAGAGAAACTGGCCAATCTTGAAGAAAAGTATTGCAGATCTAAAATAATAGTAGCTGAAAAAACCAGAGAAACTAAGGCCTTGAATGACAAAATTAAAGCCTTAGAGAAAGAGATAACTTTAGATAACACCCTGATGGAAATAAAAACGATTTTATGGGCCAAGATAAATCAGTCAATCACTGACCAATGGAGGTCAATCCAAGCCATGTATGAATAGGTGGAGCTAATTGGCAGAGCCCATTTTGAAATTCAGAGGGCCAAAACAGCATTGTGAAACATGCCTAAGTAGGCCAATAGAATGATCAACTACTTAAATCATCAAACCAGGGAAGAATTGGCAGCATTACATATTATGAACAGAACAGATGCCATACTGACAGCGAAGAATTTGTTGACTTTAAGAAGTCTTATTCAAACTCTAGAAGCAAAATGTCGGGAAATCCAAAAGGATGCAGATAATTTTGATTTAAAGCTTGCAGCACTGCAAACTAGAGGATTGCCCAGCTTATTAACCAGTGCTGGAAGATTATTGACCTGTGACCAATATGCAACCAGTCTCAATAATTATGTCACAAATCAGCTCACTGCTTCATCAAGTTTTTCAACTCAAGCAGGACCTCCTACAGGATAGACTCTTTATGATAAGCTGGAAAACTTATTTTACATGGAACATGAGGTCAACCACCTGTTTGAGATGCCTCCTAATTATTACAAGTATACAGAAGCGGATGAGACACTCATCAAGATACAAAGGCATCAGCTTCCTCCTGAAGATTGGTGGCAAGCAATGCTGGCCATTTTACCTAGGTGACATCAGTCTTGGGTCCTTTTTTCAATTTTCAAATGCCATATCAGCTACAGCACAAAAGTAAGCGCTGGAGAGAACACATGAAAGAATAGGTGGAACAGATTAAATCAAAGACAAAGCAGAAGGCTGGTATAGCAAGCCCAAAAATCGCAGATTTTGAAAACATAGCCACAACCAACTCAAATGAACTCAAAAGTCAAACATTTTCTGACGGAAGAGAACAACTCTTACTGTGTATTTACTTCGGCATTTACTTCTTCACCAACCACTCTTTAGAAGTTGGTGAAAGAATTTATGAGTTAATAACTCCTCTTCTAGATATATTGTATTTCTTTTTTGTATATATATCCCCTCGCAGAACGTATTTGGGGTTGGTTGTTGTTATTGGATGGATAGTTGGTTAATGCTCTCCAAGAAAGACTCGCACTGTGTATCTGATATTTTTCTATAATCAAAGACTACTTACGAGCTTGGAGAATGGATTGTTTACTGTGTTTAATGGTTGAAGAGTGACTGTAGAATTCTTATGCTGTTACATGACTCAATAAGTGCTTCTTACCTCTGTTTTCCATTCATAAACCTACATCTAAACCGTAGAAAGAAAGATTAGCTTAGAACTTGTTTAACTACACTTTATGCTCAATTTCTACTGTTTCTTTATGTTTTCATCTGTTTTAGGCATAAATATGGATTCCACATGGCTCATGTTTGCCCTAACTCACCATGTATGACAGTTATCCAGGGATTCTTAACTGCCCCTAGATAGAGCTCATCTCCCTTCCCCTTGTTAAGCTGAGTGAGAGATTCTTAATTGCCTCTCATTCCTTACATTTCATCCCATCTCTTTAGCTTGAAGGTTGTTTTATGAGCAGCTACCTTGCTCCACTTTCCTCTTGTGGCCAAGAAAACGCACCATCAGTCTTACTCCACGACTACATGCCCAATGGTTTGAAACTTAACACACTATGCATTGCCTCTTTACTTGAAAGCATCCTCCTTCCACCCAAACATCACCCAAACACAAACAAAACTCCTTGCACCCAATAACTAGCCTAAAATCATTAAGAGAGAGCCCTCTCTGATTGCAGGTGGGCTAGAACCTGCAATCCAAAGATTGGTTTGTGGTTACCTCGGTCGTATCCCTTTAGGAGCTTAGGGACAACCTGAGTGATAACATAATGGCGACTCCACTGGGGATTTCCTCAGATAATTTCACAAATCAAGTTAGAAAGCTCCACTGGGGTAGAGTTTGACCTGCAAAAGTTCCCTTCTAAAAACTAGTTCCAAAGAGGAAACTTTGTTTTCTAGAGAAAGTGCTCCTTTTCTTCAGAACTGTTGTATGTTTAAATTCTGATCTTTGGTGGTGGACAGAGATCAGGCACTTCAAAGTTAAGGCATCCACTTGGCGACTCCACTTCATTTCCAGTTGAGACTCCACTGAGGAACAAACCAATTCTACAACCAAGTAGTCCATATTCCAAAGCATTAGCAGAAAGATAAGATGACCGGGTTTATGGAAGATCTTTCAGTTGGTGAAGCTTTAAATGAATTCAGGGAGAGCTTATCAGAATTTGAGCTTGATGAAGAATTTTTCAGATTGGTGTTCTTAAAAACAGCAGGACACCCGCATAACCTTTTGCTGGATTTAGTTGTTGAAAGATATGAAAATGAAATTGAACTTTTGCATTCTCAAATTCAGTCATATAAATTTCGTGATCCTAAAGAGTTTTTTCAAAATATTCCTCCCCCAAGTCATAAGGAAATGGTACTACCTTATGACTTACAGATTGAGGATAATCTTGCTTTCAAGGAAAAAACTGAAGAATTAGTCGCAGGGTTTATCACTGAGGAGGCAGCTATTCATCAGATCAGGAAACCCCAGAAGAAACTGTCCCACATGATGTTTTTATTGATCCCATAGTAGACTACATGGAATTTCTTCTCACCACAGATTCTTTTACATACTTTTTCTGTGAGGACCAAATATATCAGCAACAGCCTTTCTATGTCACAATTTTGATTATGGGGGCACGTGACTGAATACTTCTTTCAATCTCATTAACAAAAAGTCAGCTAGTTCATTTCCTTCTACAGTTGCTTAGATGGCTGCACTGGCTATTTGATTTTACCTAACAATAGATTAGGTGCTGATTAGAGTAGGTAGGTAGGATTTCAGTTTTTTGGATCGTAAGCTTGCTGAAGTTGAAGCCTGAAGTGAAGGCCCTAAACTCTTCAAGTCTTTTGTCATGTTCATAAATAAGGCATCCAGCAAAGGGAATTTCGCAAGAATACAGCAACAACTAAAGACTAGGGCATTCTGACCTACTGTTCTTGACTTTTCACAAGGAAAAGCCATCCCCAAGTGGAGCCACTGTTAGCCTCCTGCTGCAGCAGGTATTCATCTTTCATGATCGACATTTTTACATACCAAATATGTCATACTCTGCATACTGCAGTGTTCCATATTTGTTACAGAGGCCAAAGAAGTGTCCATGAGAGTGTGCTAGTCAAAGTGCCACTACTATATTATTTGTGCAAATTCACCATATGGAGGTACTGCCGCTGATAGCATTTGATGGATGGCCCAACTATTCAATCTGGACCATGCCATGTTTAAATTGTTTGTTGTAGAATAGAGAATGATTCCTGTCCAAACAGCTCAAGCTTGGCAGATGATTAGCTAGGTAGAGAACTTAAGGATCCCAACTGTTTAATCTGGGCCCTTGGAAGGAATAAGGGTAGTTTTTAGATAGCAGGGCAGTTGGAAAGAAAAGGGCAATCAGGGTTTGCAAGTCTAAGTGCACCCTTCCTGAAGTAACAAAAAATGCTAGGTGTATTAGGCTGGGTAGGTAGCTGAGGGTTGCAGAAGCAAGATCATCTTCAAATTTTGACCTAAACAAAGAAAGTTCATCTCATTTGAAGCAGGAGTACTAAGGCACCATTTGATGGCAAGGTTTGGATGCATGTCTAACGCCTCCTTCATCCCCTTATTAATCATTCACTAACACCCCCTCAAGTACCTTGGGATCTGCCCAAAAAGTCCATTTTCACTCCATTCTGGTTGAGAACTAAGTTGACTTCTAAAGTTGACTTACTGAAAAGAAGCCACATTTCTTGTGTAAATCCATTTCTTCGCAATCCATTTACTTCCTATATCTAAGTTCAGTTCACAAACTTAACCTCTCCCCTACACTTCACCTCACAAGTTAATATTAACTCCTAATTCTATTATTTAGCTCCCTAAATCATTTCCCTATCCCCTATTATGCAAAATTATATAAAAACCCCAAAAATATTAAATAACCCCTCCCTTTGGCACTATAGCCATATTTTCCTAAGTTCGGGAAATGCCGAGTTCATTTAGGGCTCGGCATTAGCCCTTCCATGTCTTAAACTAGGGTTAATTTGACATTTGGTCAAATTAATAACCACCCGCGCCACTTATGAACCCATAAACCATATCTTCTAAGGTTTTTTCCCCGCCAAATCAAGCAATTAATAAAAGAAACGCCACGGGTCCCATCCCGTATCCCTCTGCCATTTCACCTGTCCCGTCCACCGTCAGATCTGGCGCGCCTAAGATCTACAGTGGGCGGGTCTTTTTGTGCCCCAAGCTGCCGATGGTTAGGGTCTGGGAGATGGACGGTTTTCCCGTCGTACTTCCGCCACGCATCACCCTCCCGGCTGTGGAAGAGACCCCCCTTCCGAAACCGCTTCTGCAGAAAGGCGGTGCGACACAAATCCAAAACTGCCTCTCTTGTGTGACATCAGTGCCACGTCCTCTCCCATTACGTCATCTTCGCCCTGCCACGTTACCGCCACTTCATCCCTTTCCCGTCCCCGCTTTTCCACCATGTCACTGCCATGTCACTGCCCTGTCAGATGCCACGTCACCCATCCGTACCCGGGACCCACCGATGATGTCATGCTGACGTCATCCCATGAAAGCACCAAAAGTGCCAAAATGTCATTTTTTTCGCATAAAAAGCGCACAAACGACTATTTTATTTCGTTTTCACTGCTCCATTTGTAAAGCTCCAGTCCACTGTTTTTACCACTTTCACTCCCAGAGCTCGAAATCGGCTAACCAAGCTGTTGCTTCCTACAATTCAACTCCGCAACTAGATATTGCACCAGTTTGTCCACCCTTGGTGCCATTTTAACCAGGTATTTGCTAAGTTTTCTCCCCTGTTCGTCCCTTTTCTTCATTTTTCTCCATTCTACATGCTGCAAACCTGCAAAACTCCTCAATTGGCAACTTTGTTGCACCTAAGACTTCATCAAAATCAACTAGTAAGCTTTCACTTCAAAAAGAAACCTTGTAAACCTGTGCCCGGTTATAATTTCACCCTCGAAACTCCATTTAGAGCTCAACCTCCAGGCAAAATCCTACAGCAGCTCAGCATTGCCCAAATTTCACCTCATTTCTTTGTACAAATCAGTCCATTGAAGTCATAGTAACTCATTTCCCCTCCACATTTTATCCTCACAGTCTTTAAGTCCAAAGAGTTTACTGAGAGAAGGGGACTCGGCATCAAAATTCTATAAAAAATTGCCTTTTTTATCATGATGCCAAACACTCAAGCCTATTGTTACATTTGAATTCAGTCCCAGGTCCCTTTGCTATCCTCGCAACCAAGTTTGTTAGTCGGCTGTTGCCCTAATCTCCACTGTAAGCACAAGCATAGAAAAGTTCAAAATGGCTACTCCATCGGCTCCAGACAGTGCTCCCATGAATTCGCCTAACAAAGAGCTTGAGGCGATGGCCCTGGATGACAATGATTATCTTATTCAAGACATAGTTGGGACAGGAATCATTTGCAGACCTATTGCCAGCTAAGAAACAACTTCTTTGACAATGCTAACGCGTATGGAATATGGGAGTCCAATTTGCCTCATTATTTCCTCCCTTTTGTCAACATCTTTCCAGAAATCATTCACCTATGTGCTACAAATTATGATCCAAAGCTCAGAGCTGTCAAGTCTCCATCTAGGAGCAGACTTTTTTATGTCACTCCTGACCCTATCAACCAGATGTTAAATTTCAAACAAACACAGCTATTGTATCCTTTCTCCATGAACCACTTGCTGGAGGATGCCTCCTCTTCCCTTGATCCCAAGATGGAAAGAATTGTTATGACATTTATGAAGGCAGATTGCCAACCTAAGGATTCACCTCCATTCCCATATAATCATTTCAATGAGGTTGGCAAGCTACTAGTAGACACGATATCCTCTGTGTTAGGCCTCAAATCAAGTGAACATGTGGATGAGGCAGTGTTGGTTCTGTTGTCTTCCTTCAGCCAGGGGCAGCCTCCTTCTCCCAAGTATAACTATGCCAAGTTCATAGCCAACAAAATCCATGATCAGCTCACAAAGCTAAATAGGGAGGGAGTCTTCAAATATTCCTCATACATCTACCATTTGTTCATGTATTATCAGTCTGAAAGCTTCCCGTGTCCTATCAAAAAATTGGATTCAAAAGGAGAAAGAAGATTTGTTGTCTTCCGGTCATCAGTATTCCATCAAGTCCAGCATTCTCCATACTTTTACTGTGAATTTTTTGACCATTTTGTTTATCCAGTCTCCTGCCTCTTAATGAAAACTCCTCCTCCTAGAATAACTTATGAAATGCAGAAGATATTACAACTATCTAAGAGCTATAAATTAGGTGATTGGTATCTATACCAGGATCACACAGTCATCATAATTTATGGCTGTGAGCTTTGTCCTTACAGGCTCCCAAGATATGTTCCAATGAGGCTATTTGCCTTGGAATATTACAGGAAAGTTATCAATTCAGATCCGACTCATTTTAACAGCACCAAGAAAAAGGCCTGCCTGAAATTTAAAGACCACCTATGCCCCTTTATCATGAACAGGAAGGAAGGTTGGCAAGATGCTGACCTAATACTGTAAGATCAACTTAGGTTGAAGAGGAGTTTTTAGTGGGTCCCTTATGACCCACTTGGCTTTATTAACGCTAGAAGAGTCAAATATAGACTGACACCCTATAAGCACTGCAAAATCCCACACTTTGAACAATATGCTAATCAAGATGCGTGGGCAGAAGGCACTTTAGTTGAGGAATTCACTCAGGAGGAAATTATGGAACAAGCTATCAAAGACCTTGAGAAAACTCTTGACTTGGACTCTTGTGAGCAGGAAACACTCAAGTTGCCATAGCAAATCAGAGAGGGCATGTCAGCTGCTGCAGCTGCGCAAAACGGCCAAGCACCATCTTCACAGCAACAGGTACAGCAAAAGATCAGGAGCCAATGGATATAGAACAATTGACTACAGAACTGCCTACCACTTCAAAAAAGCAGTCCCAAGAACAGGCTCCTCCACAACAAACAGAGGCACCCCAAGTGCCAGTCTTACAGACTCTTGCTCATGAGGAAAGAGGCAGAAAACTTGACCGGGAAGACTCCACACCTGCCAGTGGATCCACAAGACAGCCTGAAACCAAGAAGCAAAGAGTTGATTCTCCATTTGAGGAGGAAATCAATGAAGAGATCCTTGAAAGCCTAAAGAAAGACAGAGAGGGAGGCCAACAAACACCTACTAGCTCTTTTCAACAAGAGCTAGACAGACAGCATGCCATGGAGGTGTCTTCCTCCACACAACGAAGCAAGAGACTAGCTAGTGTCAAAGCCAGCTTCAAAGAGATCAAAGCTCAAAATGAGCTACTAATAATGCAATTATATGATCAGTTCCTGAAAGCAACACCTGCCAAACAGGAAAGATTAATGGCAGCATATGATATCGAGGAGGATAAAATGATATTCAGCCATTTCAAGCCCAAAGTTCAGCAGCCTCAAACGACTACAGACTATGTCAGAACAAATCTGCAGGTTATGGCTAAAGACATCCACCCCATGGACCAAATTGAGCTTCACAAGCAGAAAGGTGAGATGGTCTATGGTACTTTAGCAGACAGGGCCACACTGGCTCATGAGTTAAAGGAATCATTAAAGAACATTAACAATCAGTTAGACTTGGAAAGAATGTCATCCACAGCTAAAGACAACAGAATCATAACATTAGAGGACATTATTATTGACCTAGGACATGATCCTAAGGATCCTAAGGGTGTGAGGGCCCTTATGAAGAAACAATATGATGATATTGTTGCATTGAGAAAGTGATTGACGTTGCCTCCTACCGAACACCCTCAAACTGCAGAGTTTATACAGGAGAAAGAAACTGAAGATACATTAGAATTTCTGATGAAAATGAATCAAAGAGTAATCCAGATGGAGGAAGAATTAGAAAGAGTAGCCCAGAGTAAGCAGGGAGCAGCAACCTCCTAGCCACCTCCTGCAGTTCCAGCTTCAGCAGTTCCAGGCAATATCCCTGTTCCTCCTCTTACATAGTCAACAATAATCCCAGCAACAACAGCAGCAGCAACTACAGCAGCGTCTGAAGCAAGCATGAGCATGGAAGAAATGATGAAAGCTGTCAAGGAGCTTGAGCTTTAGACCATAGAGATAAAAGAGGCCAAAGAGAAATTGGCCAATCGTGAAGAAAAGTATTACAAATATAAAATAATAGTAGCTGAAAAAACCAGGGAAACTAAGGCCTTGAATGAAAAGATTAAAGCCTTAGAGAAAGAGCTAACTTTAGATAACACCCTGATGGAAATAAAAAAGATTTTATGGGCCAAGATAAATCAGTCGATCACTGACCAATGGAGGTCAATCCAAGCCATGTATCAATAGGTGGAGCTAATTGGCAGAGCCCGTTTTGAAATTCAGAGGGCCAAAACAGCATTGCGAAACATGCCTGAGCAGGCCAACAGAATGATCAGCTTCTTAAATCATCAAACCAAGGAAGAATTGGCAGGATTACATATTATGAATAGAATAGATGCCATACTAACAACCAAGAATGTCCTGACTTTAAGAAGTCTTATTCAAACTCTAGAACCAAGATGTCGGGAAATCCAAAAGGATGCAGATAATTTTGATTTAAAGCTTGTAGCACTGCAAACTAGAGGATTTCCTAGCTTATTAACCAGTGCTGGAAGATTATTGACCTGTGACCAATATGCAACCAGGCTCAATAATTATGTCACAAATCAGCTCACTGCTTCATCAAGTTCTTCAACTCAAGCAGGACCTCCTACAGGACAGACTCTTTATGATAAGCTGGAAAACTTATTTTACATGGAACATGAGGTCAACCATCTGTTTGAGATGCCTCCTAATTATTACAAGTATACAGAAGCAGATGAGACACTCATCAAGATACAAAGGCATCAGCTTCCTCCTGAAGATTGGTGGCAAGCAATGCTGGCCATTTTACCTAGGTGACATCAGTCTTGGGCCCTTCTTTCAATTTTCAAATGCCATGTAAGCTACAGGACAAAAGTAAGCGCTGGAGAGAACACATGAAAGAACAGGTGGAACAGGTTAAATCAAAGACAAAGCAGAAGGCTGGAACAGCAAGCCCAAAAAGGGCGGATTTTTAAAACATAGCCGCAGCCGTCTCAAATGAACTCAAAAGTCAAACATTTTCTGACGGAGGAGAACAACTCTTACTATGTATTTACTTCAGCATTTACTTCTTCACCAACCGCTCTTTAGGAGTTGGTGAAAGAATTTATGAGTTAATAACTCCTCCTCTAGATATTTTGTATTTCCTTTTTTGCATATATATCCCCTCACAGAATGTATTTGGGGTTGGTTGTTATTGGTCTGCTAAGTTGGTAAAGCTCTCCAAGAGAGACTCGGTCTGTAACTGATATGTTTTACTTAATCAAAGATTGTTGAAAGCTTGGAGAATGGACTGTTGATGTGTTGTTAGTGGTTCTGAAGATTGAATGAGGGAAATCTTGTGCTGCTTTATGGTTCAATAAGTGCTCCTTACCTCTGTT
>APFE031095989.1:189348-208440 GCA_000404065.3 Pinus taeda
ATCATTTAAGTTTCAACTTAAATAATAAACAGGATGTTCGATTCCATTGTCTTCTTGAACTAAAACCATTGCGATGGTTGTATCTGCTGCAGCCAGATACAGGTTAAAGTTTTTTTGATAATCAGGAGCATGCATTAATGATGCTTTTATTAGGGATTCCTTTAGAGCATCAAAGGAAGCTTGCACAACCTGATCCCAGTTGAAGGGTACTTCTTTTTTCAATAGATGCGTATAACATTTAGCAAGTTCGGTGTAATTTGGAATGAACCTCCTCAAAAAGTTTTCTTTCCCCTAGAGTTTCTGAATCTGAAGCAAATTTGAAGGTGGAGGCAAATCGATGATTACCTGAACCTTGCATGGGTTGAGACGAATTCCGTCCTTTGAAACTACAAAGCCAAGTAATTGACTAGAACTGACACAAAACACACACTTGTGTGGGTTGAGTCTTATTTTGTAGTGTCAGCAACATAGAAATATTTCTCTCAAATGTTGTGGATGATCGGTCTGCTTTCATGAATGAGCCGGAAGATCGTCGAGGTATGGTTGAACGATGTTCTTGATGTCATGGAAGGCATAATTCATTGCCCTATGAAAAGTTTCCCCTGTGTTCTTTAAACCAAAAGGTAGCTTATGGTACACGAATGTGCCCCACAGACAAATAAACGCAGTCTTTGACTAGTCTTGCGGGGGGATATTTATTTGATTATACCTGGAAAATCCATCCATGAAAAGGAAGATTTTGCATCCGGTGCATTCATCAATTATCTGGTCGATGAAGGGTGTAGGGTAGTTGTCTTTTGGACAAGCTTGATTTACATCCCTGTAAGCAACGCACACTCTAATCATTCCCTGCTTTTTCCTCACAGGAACAATGTTTGATACCCATCAGTTAGAGGAACCGGGTAAATGAAACCAGCATGGAGAAGTTTTTCCACTTCTGCCTTGATGGCAGCAACTTTCTTTGGGTGCACCTGTCGAGGCTGTTGTCTTACCGGTTTGACATCTGGATACATCTTAATTTCGTGTTCAACTATGCTCAAGTCAATGCCTGGCATTTCTTCATATGACCATGTGAAGACATCTCTGAACTCGTGAAAGAGAAGTGTAATATACTTCTAGTTCTGAAGAAGAACACGATTTTCCGACATGAATATTCTCTACAACATCTGGTTTGGTTGAGATATTATGGTAATAGTTTCTTCAATATTGGACAGATTTCACTCGGAATCCACTGTATTTACAGTATTTGATAGAAAATAAAAAACTGATGGATGATTAAGGTCGCTAGAGTAATCTTCGTTGTAGTCCAGAAGATGGGAATGATGGTGGTAGTCTTCCCATTGTGCCCCCTCTATGATCATTGGCTGAAAAATTCCTTCGTCTGTAGGACGTACATGCAACCAAGGATATGAAGAGGTACCATACTCTTTTGACCTATCTACCCAAACACTTGATGAGCGTTGATTTGGGTTTGCCTCCCATGCCGAGAAAATTGATTGCTAAAATATTTCTATTGGTCTTAGAGGCAATACCTAGTGATGATCCATGCTAACATTGTGTTCGGAAATATTCTGAATGGAAGATACCATATTGCAGGTTCCTACCGTGGCCACTTCCTCCATGTTGTTTGGAGGCGGTAGGGCAAAAGTACCCATCAATGTAGGGTCTTTTAGCAGGCCTACTCTGATATTTTGAAGCAAGAGAGAGCTTCTGTGGATCATCGAGATGCTTCCCATAATTTGTGAATTGTTGGGGAGAAAAGTTGGCTGGTCAACGATTGTAATTCCTCCTTGAAAAGGAAATGTAATCTTTCTGAAGTACATTGACACAACAGCGGCCATAGCATAAATCCAAGGCCTTCCCAGTAGGATGTTATAATCGACATTTCCATCAATAAACTCAACATCAATTTCTACTGTTTTGCCCCCCAGTTCAACTTGTAAGTTACTCAAAATTCCATGTGGAGTGTATGTTCATCCATCGAATGCTTTTAACGTCGTTGATGATCACGACAAGGGTGGTGATCCTAAAGTTTTCCAGCAACTCATTGACATAATACATGTAGATGACCCCTCATCAATAATTGTTCAATGAACAGTTTTGTTGAGGGCTTTCACTTGAATGAGGAAAGTGAGTTGAGCTGGTAACTGAGGTTCATATCCTTTATGATTAAAGGCCACAAGATTGGAATTTGTTGGGTCAATCCCACCTATTGTTGATAATAGAGCTTGCTTTTGGGAGGTGCAATTTTGTAGTACTTCAAGTGTCGACATAGTAGACGACGATTGGGCCAGGTCCTCTACTATATTATAATTCTGTGCTGCTATGGCACAAGGATTAAATGTTGATTTTTGTACTACTCCATTTGGTGGCTTTATCTTTAGCTCAAGAATGATGGGTGGCACAACTTCAGTCGAGGTTATTGTCGAACTACTAGGTTGATCAGTAGCCTTGTTATTCGACAACTATGGATTCTCGTAATCTTTATTCCTTGTCGATATCCAAGCATCATTTTTCTGTTTTGAAATGGACAACATAAGCACTTGGGATGGGGAAGAATTGTCGCTAGCAACTAGATTGGTTCCTGGGTTCGAAAATGGGTTAGTCAATAGTGCTGAAGTTCTCGAATTCTTAAAGATTTTCTTAACTTCAGCTTTGTATGGACAATCTCTCTTCCAATGATCCTCATCGCATATGAGGCATGACTGACTGGGTTTCTTTTGCCTAGAAAGGTTTGCAGAAGATTGTTCAGGAGATGAATCATCCTATTTCTTCTTTTTTCTCTTCCCTTTCTTCTTGCCCCCTGGTTGCTTCAGTTCTTTGCCTTTTTTGGTTGACATGGCATTAACCTCCGAGGCTAGAAGTTCTTCATTTGCATTTTGACCAGAAACCTTACGGGATTTCTTAGATGTAGCCTTTGTCGATTTCATGCTTATCATAGCTATCACACCATCACCGACATGAGAGTCCTTGTTTGATTTAAGAGGAGGAGGAACGGAAAATTCTGGTCTAGGCGCATCAGGGATTTTGTCATAGAGCATGCCAAACTGAGTATAGATCAAGTCTAGATATTGCGCACGCGCAATGACTTGCTCTTTGGTGACAACTCCTCCTTTTGCCACATCTTCTGTAATAGAAGGTAACAATGACTTAATAAACCATTTAGCTAATAGCTGATCAGGAACATATGTTTTTACCATTCTACAATGACATCGCCACTCATGAATATGATCAGATATGTGAGTGGTCGTCGTCTGCTTGAAATTGGTAAGAAGCTCTGTTCATATTTCGTACCTTATTGGTAACTGAAAATGGGTTAAAAAGGTGGTGGGAAGGGCGCCAAAGTTATTAAATGAAGCTCTAGGTAATTCAATGTACCATTTTGCTACCGGACCAATTAATGTTTGCTGAAAAAGGTGAAGCCTAATCGAATCATCATTTAGAGTGTTGGAGGAACATCATAGATGAAACTTCATGACATGATTCGATGGATCTTCACCCAGATTTCCATTAAATTTAGGAATATCTTATGGAAGTTTATGAGGAATCGTTGGGCACCAAGGGGCATAAGCAATTGGATTGTTTGTTAGCCGATTTAGATCTGGTAACTCTAAAGTCACCACGAAGGGCAACTGTTGATTCAAGTTTAGCGAAGCATACCCAAGATAAGATGGGATTGCCTGAGGAGTGGGTCTTTGCATACCAGCATAATGCATTTGATGCTGATAACTTTGATAGGGTTGCTGGGGATAACCAATTTGGGATGATTGATGATAACCATTTTGAATATATGGCTGCCCATTACTTGCAAAGTTTTGTTGCTCAGGTCCTTTGTACACTTGTTGGAATTGTGGTTGTTGATGTTGCACCAACCATGGTTGTGAAACTATCTGTTGTTGCCCAATATTGGATGTTTGACCAAGATGAGGGGTAATAGTACCCGTTTGAGCCTGAGTTGCTCCAGTTAAGGAGCCACTAACCGATGATTGTGGTTGCATTGTGGATATAAGAGGTTGTTGTATTACGACCTGAGAAACTTGAGGTTGGCATACAATAGGCAACGCTTGTACTTGCGACACTGTCACAATAGCTGGTGTAGTGGGGATATTCAACACAGGTAGACTCGGTTGCATTGAGTATACAACTCTTGGTTGTTGAGGTAGTATTGGCACCCAACCACTGGATGTGATTCCATTGTGACCCGAATTCAGTTGAGAACTCTCATATGGTTGTTCTCCTAGAGGGAACAACGAAAGGGCATACTGCCCCCCGTATAGTGGCAATCCAGTGCTGACAGGAAAGATTGGCCTTTGGAGACTGGACTACCCAAATTGATATTGTTGTGAAGGATCAATTTGTTGAGAATCAACATAAGAAATTCCATATATCATTTTAGACAAACAAACGAGAAGAGACCATACTGTCAAAATAGTCCCTGGGTGGACTCCCTCTAGCGATTGAGAGCTAGTTGGGACAGATGGTATGCCAGTGAACATCGTCAGAGTGGTGGCAGGAGGTTCTACTACCGCTATATCAGATGACATAGTCCTAGATGTTGATGGTTGTCCAGACATATCAAGTCTATCCAAAAGACATCCTAGCGATTCTACAGGAACTTCCAATGAAGGGGTATTAACTTCTGAAGAAGAAGGATATGTTGGCATTATGGCATAGGTTTGGCGCTATGGCACTGGTGTTGTCCTTGATGGTAACTCACTCTGGTGACAAATCACAGTTTAGGCACTCAGAAAGAAGAAAAAGACATATACGCAGGTTCACTTTGACGAAGCCGCGTATACACGCGGGTTGGATGTTCCCAAGGCGCGTATGCGTATACACACACTTTCATGCAAGGAAAAGCACGTACATGTGGGAGAACTTATTTTTGGTCTGTGGTATTTAGTACTTGGTATTTGAACCTATGGTTTTGGGCCATGGTATCTCGTCATAAGTGTTGATCCCAAGTATTGGGTCCATGGTATTGAACTGTTATGGTTTTTGGATCGTGGTATTGTGAAAGGCCTAAGGCTATAAAAGAGGAAGGAGATCTTTTGGCAATGGATAATCTGAATTATTGAATATCTAATAAAGTGCTAGATCTGGAATACGGTGATTGGGTTATGGTGCACATCTAGATCTGAATGAAGAAGGAACCTGAGTGTAAGGAGAAGGATAAGTTCTATTGATGGGTCAAAATCTTAAGGCTTGAATGATAGTATCTTTGTATGATTTTGATCTGTTCTATGTGGCGCTTGCTTGATCTATAAATCTGGTAATCTAGGTAAACTAATATCTGAACATTTGAAGGGGTAAATTATCTTTATAGATCTGTACGTAGGTTCAATGAAGCGAAGGAGCATATACACGCAGTTTCTGTAAGTCAGAAGAGCGTATACGTAGGTTGATCTTAGCACAGGTGCATATACATGCAGTTTCTATAAGTCGGAAGTGCGTATACACAGGTTGATCTTAACACAGAAGCGTATGCACACAAGTTTCTGAATATTGAAGTAGCGTACGTCTCATAATTTTTGTTCTAGCTGCTTCTGTTGATTATTGCAGTGATATGGGTCCAGAATTTGGGGTGTGATTACAGTTACTGTGATCAGGGTACAGTTGACACTGAAGTGTTTATTTTGATTCAGTCTTGACTGGTGAAAAGGTGATTGGTTGATGCATAAATTCTTGATGTTTGATTGATGTTATTTGTGGATCCAGTCTGAAAATTTATGAAACGTGGTCCCTGGAAGAAAGAGAAGGTTGTAACCTTCTGTAGGTAGAGCCTGCGTACTAGATCTCAAACTAGTTAAGAACTAAGGGGTGTAGCTCCCTTCCAGGAGAAGCTAGAAAAACGAGAAAAGAGTTGTACTCCTGCAAGTAGCACCTATTACACGTGGTCCTTATCTGTGTTAAGTATATACACGAGTTCACTAACTGAAGTAGCGTATATGTTTCTGGGTTGAAAAAGAAAATAATTGACCAATAAATATGATTCACCCCCCCTCCACTATATTTCCAAAATTGTATAGAGAGCAGGTCCTTCAGAAGAAGCTTGATCGCTTGAAGGAAGATCTATCATCATGAGCAACTACGAGAGAGAAGCATCAATCAGGCCACCAATTTTTTATGGGACCAAATTCATCTATTGGAAGGTAAGAGTCACAACCTATCTTCAATCTCTTGGTACAGAAGTCTGGGATATCATAGATACAGGATACACCTTTCCATTAGCAACTCCTACAGATTCGTATGAGAAGAAGCAGTTTGAAACAAATGCAAAGGTTGTCAACACTCTATTAGGATGTTATCTCAATCAGAATTTGTCAAAGTTATGCAGTATAAAACTGAAAAAGAAATATGGGACAAGATTGTGCTGAGCTATGAAGGAGATGAGCAGGTAAAACAAGAAAAACTTCAAACCCTCATAATTCAGTATGAAAATCTCAGGATGTACAATGATGAAAGTGTGGCTAACTATTTCCTTCGTATAGATGAGATTGTTAATTGTATGAAAAATTTTGGTGAAGAGATAAAAGAGGCTGTTGTGGTTGAAAAGGTTCTAAGATCTTTGTTCCCTAAGTTTGAATCAAAAGTTTATGCAATAGAAGAAAAGGAGAATCTATAGAAGATTGCCATGTCGCAGCTACACGGAATTCTAACCGCTTATGAAATGAGGAAAGGAGGACCATCAGACAGGAGAGAAGCTACATTCAAGGCTTCATGTAAAGGAGATTACTATGAGCCAGGACATATGTCAAAAGAAGAGGAAGAATCAAATTTTGTCAAGAACCTTCAACGGGGTGCTGAAAGATTCAAAGGTAAGTTACCCTTCAAATGCTTTGCTTGTGGAAGAGTTGGTCACTATGCTGCCAAGTTCCCTCATAAAAGTAAGCTTGACAAAGGTAAGGAACCTGTTAGATGGAACAAAAAATAGAATGTAAGTAAGAAAAGCTACTACACTCATGAAGAGAGTGATGGACTCTCAAATAGTGATGAAGATGAACAAGGTAATAATTATAGACTCTTAATGGATTTTGAAGATGATGATTTTATGGATGCTATAGATGAAGAAGGTCTTTATGAAGAGATTTCTAAACTCAAAATTTGTTTAGAAGAGAAAAATATAATTATTGATACTCTGCAATTCCAATTGGCTGAAAGTGAAAAACATCATGAAAAGTTAGAATGTAAAATAGTGGGACTTAGAAAAGAGATTAAGAAAACTAAAGCTCTTAATCTTAGATTTGTTAAAGGATCAGAAAAGTTAGATGAGATTATCAAAGTACAACGTTCTCCACTAATCAAGACAGGTCTGGGATATAATGAAGAAGCATCTCAAGCACAGAACCCATCCACCTCCAAAAGTTATATTGATGCAGTAAGGAGAAGTGAACAAATTGACAATCAATAGCAAAGGCACAATGCTGATCACCAAGTAAATCAGGGACATTTTTCTTCAAGAATGAACAGAGATCACCAAGTAAATCAGGGGCAATCTGCTTCAAGGATAAACAGAAGTTACAACAGACCACAGGTAAATCATTCTCAATTTGTCTCAAGAATGAATGTCAATGAAAACTACAATCATTCAGTCCGCAGGTTTGATAATCGCAGGAATTTCTTCAATGGCCAATGTTTCTCTTGTCACAACTTTGGACACAAAGTAGATCAGTGTGTTGCCTACAAAACTATCATGACTAGAGAAACTCAAAAACAGAGGAGTATGACTGGGATCATGAAAAGGACCTACAATAACTTTTATACTCTTGAAAATGAAGTAGAATGTTCTATTTGTAATAATTTTGGACATGAATATTCTGAATGCAAGAGCAGGTTTCGACAAACAACTCAGAAGGAGCAAGCCTCAAATATCAAAACATGGAGAATGAAAGAACCACAACCAGAAAGATGTGGAATAGCCTTATATGTGGAAGGATAGGAAAATCAATGGTACATTGACAGTGGATGTTCAAAGCATATGATAGGTGATAAAGAAAAACTTCAGTCATATAGTGCCTTGGAGAAGGAGAAGAAGGTCTCATTTAGAAATGACACCCCTGCACTCATAAAAGGTTAAGGTTCTATTCTTTTAAAAGAAAAGGTCAAAGAAGGAAATGTTATGTATGTTGATGGCTTAAAGCATAATCTACTGAGTGTCAGTCAGATGTGCGATCAAGGAACAGAGGTAATATTTCGATCAAATCGATGTAGTGTTCGTGATCTTGATACAGGAGAAACAGTAATCAAAGGCATAAGAACTCCAAATAATTTATACATATTCAAAGAAGGACAGAAACAATGCTATCTGAGCAAGAATGATGAACATTGGTTATGGCACCGGAGGTTGGGGCATCTAAGCTTCTCACAGATAAGGAAAGCATGCAAATACCAGGCAGTTCGTGGTCTTCCAGACATCAGAATTCTAGACAATACAATATGCAAGTCATGTCAGTTTGGTAAGAAAACCAGAACTAACTTCCCTGAGAAGGAAGGATCAGCTAGCAGGCCACTTGAGCTTGTCCATACTGATGTATGTGGTTCGTCTAGGAAAAGGTCACATCGGGGAGAAGAATACTTTATATTATTCATTGACGAATATTCAAGGATGGTCTGGATAGGACTTATGAAGCACAAAGATGAAGCCTTCAAAAAATTCAAATCCTTCAAAGCTTTGGTTGAAAACGAATCAGATCAAAAAATTAAAAGCCTCAGATTTGATAGAGGTGGGGAGTTTACCTCAAATGAATTTTTCGATTTTTGTGAAGAACATGGAATAAGAAGAGAATTCTCTACAGCTAGGACTCCTTAGCAAAATGGAGTAGTGGAAAGGATGAACAGAACGGTTCAACAAATGGCTCGTGCTATGCTTGATGAGTCTGGAACTCCCTCAACTTTCTAGGGTGAAGCTGCATTTGCTGCAGTTGTTATTCTCAACAAAACAAACGTCCGGGTGAACAACACTCAAACTCCTCATGAGCTCTGGTATGGTGATACTCCTTCGATGAAATATTTCAAAATTTTTGGAAGCAAGTGCTATATCAAAAATACTGATGAACATCTTGGCAAGTTTGAACCTAGAGCAAATGAAGGCATTCTCCTTGGTTACTCTCCCCACAACAAATCTTACAAGTGTTATAATAAAAGGCTTGGAAAAAATGTTGAAAGTATTGATGTAGTGGTTGATGAAGAAGAAAACACTCCTAGGCAGGTAAGATCTAAAGATTTTGAAGATGATGAGGACTATCCATCAACATCAAATCAGATTCATGATGAAGGAGAAACCCATGAGGCACTAGAAGAACAGATAAGGATAGAAGATAAGACTCCATCCAGGTACGTTCAGAAGAATCATCCAGAATCTCAAATTTTGGGGCAGAAAGAGGTAGGTATACAAACAAGAAGAACAATTGCAGAAGCTTCAAGCTATTTGGCATTGCTCTCCTCCACTGAACCACAAAATGTAAAAGAAGCATGCAAAGATGAATGTTGAGTCAAAGCAATGGATGAAAAACTTGAGCAGATTGAAAAAAATAACACTTGGGAGTTGGTCCCTAGACCAAAAGATAAGAATTTCATAGGGACAAAATGGATATTCTAAAACAAGTTGAATGAAAATGGGGAAGTTATTAGAAATAAGGCCAGACTTGTTTGTGAAGGGTATGCTCAACAAGAAAGAATAGACTTTGAAGAAACTTTTTCTCTTGTTGCTATACTTGAGGCCATTCGAATGTTCCTTGCTCTCTCAAGCTTTCAGAAGTTCAAAGTATTTCAAATGGACGTGAAATTAGCTTTTCTGAATGGGGACTTAGAAGAAGAAGTGTATATTGAGCAACAAGATGGATTCATCCTTGGAAATGATCCAAAACTTGTATGCAGACTTAAGAAGGCTCTCTATGGTCTTAAACAAGCTCCAAGGGCTTGGTATTATTGTTTGGACAAATATCTTCATCAACATGGTTTCTCAAAAGGATCAGCAGATAGAAATATTTATATAAAAATTGAAAATAACAAATTGCTAATACTTGTTCTGTATGTTGATGATATCATCTTTGGCAGCAATGAAGAAGCTATGAGTCATAACTTTGCCTTAGTAATGCAGAAAGAATTCGAAATGTCCTTGCTTGGAGAACTGACATATTTTCTTGGATTACAAATCCAACAAAATGAAGGCAGTATCTTTTTATCTCAAACCAAGTACCTCAAGCAGATTTTGAAGAAGTATTGCATGGAAGTTTTGAATCCAGTATGTACCCCTATGGTTACAGGATGCAGCCTCAGCGCAAATGATGAATTAGCAACAGTGCATCAACCAACTTATAGATCCATGATTGGAAATCTGCTCTATCTAACAGGTACCCGACCAGACATCATGCATGTAGTGGGAATGGTTGGAATATTTCAAGCAAATCCAAAGGAAACTCATCTTCAGGCAGTAAAGAGAATTTTCAAGTATCTTCAAGGAGCTCAAAACTATGGCCTATGGTATCCTAGAGATATAGATCTCACTCTTCATGCTTCTATAAATGCAGATTGGGTTGGAAGCATGGATGACAGGAAAAGCACTAGTGGTGGTGCATTATTTATCGGTTCCATATTAGTATCTTGGTTCATCAAGAAACAGAGTTCGATTACTTTATCTACAACTGAAGTAGAATATGTGGCTGCTACATCTTGTTGCACACAGCTCCTTTGGATGATGCAAACTTTGCAGGATTTTCAAATCACTTGTACTCCACCTATCTCCATCTTATGTGATAATACAAGTGCAATCAACATTTCAAAGAACCCAGTCATGCATTCAAAGACCAAGAACATACCAATCAAGTATCATTTTCTCCAAGAACAAGTGCTGGAACAAAAGGTCAAATTGGAATGTGTTCCCTCTAAGGAACAAGTTGTTGATATTTTCACCAAACCACTACCCAGGGAGACATTTTAATACCTCAAACAAAAGCTGGGGCTAGTTGATGCATCATATTGTTGTTGAAACCTGTTTGTTTCAGAGAAATATAGTTGTACGCGAGTTTCAGGAGGAGGATCCGCGTACATACGCCGGTTTATGTAGATACAATTGTGTATTTGATGGTTTGAAGGAAATCAGTGGGGACAGACTCTGGTTGAAGGGAGTCTGATATGGGTTTGACAGACACCATCTGGCACAGGTTTAGGGGGAGAAGATAAACTTCTGATAATGCATTGTTGGTATTACATTAGAAGCTTTTGGTTCGAGTACACAAGCTATTTTGGGTTTAGGTGGATTAGTTGCAGAAGGAGAAAAAAAGGAAAACAAGGTTGCTGATCTGTAGAGTGGTTGACAGATGCTGCTAATATCAGTTATTAGTGACTTTCATAAGTCTTGCTATTTCGTCTCTATGTCATGTATATCGTTTATTGTCAAGGTCATGTAACGGCCTATTTTGGTTTTCCCACTATGCCTGGGATGAATGATGTAATGTACTTGGTTATCTTATGTAAATTTCTGGTGTATCCCCACTTGGTTGGGTGATGGATGTATGTATAGAGTCTCTTGGTGATAGGAAGGTCTTTTATGATGTATAAGTCATGGTTCTTCTTGAAGAACATCTTTTTACAGATCTTGCCTACAAGTGAGGGGGAGCTTGGTCAACATAGCAGAGCAGAGATTTCAGCATGTACTCAGGGGGAGCACAACCCTTTGTCCTTGATAACAAAGGGGGAGAATGACTTTGAGGATATTGGGGTTGCCATAAAGTCCAAAGAGGGAGATTGTTGGCATTATGGCACAGGTGTTGTCCTTGATGGCAACTCACTCTGGTGACAGATCATAGTTTAGGCACTCGGAAAGAAGAAAAATATATATACGCAGGTTCACCTTGACGAAGCCGTGTATACACGCCTATTAGATGTTCCGAAGTTGCGTATGCATATACATGCACTTTCATGCAAGAAAAAGTGCGTACATGTGGGATAACTTATTTTTGGTCCATGGTATTTAGTCCTTGGTATTTGGACCTATGGTTTTTGGGCCATGGTATCTCATCAAAAGTGTTGATCCCAAGTATTGAGTCCATGGTATTGATTTGTTATAGTTTAGGACCGTGGTATTGTGAAAGGCCTAAGACTATAAAAGAGGAAGGAGATCATTTGGCAAAGGATAATCTAAATTTATTGAATATCTGAAAAAGTGCTAGATCTAGAATACTGGAGATTGGGTTATGGTGCAGATCTGGATCTGAATGAAGAAGGAACTTGAGCACAAGGAGAAGGATAAGTTCTATTGAAGGGTCAAAATCTTAAGGCTTGAATAATAGTATCTTTGAATGATTTTTATCTGTTATATGTGACGCATGCTTGATCTATAAATCTGGTAATCTGGGTTAAGTAATTTCTGAATGATTGCAAGAGTGAATTATCCTTTATAGATCTGTACGTAGGTTCATTGAAGTGAATGCACATATACATGCTGGTTCTGTGACTAAAAACAGCGTATATGCAGGTTGGTCCAAACACAGAAGCATATGCACGCAGGTTTCTGGTTATTAAAGTAGCGTACATATCTTAAATTGTGTTCTAGCTGCTTCTGTTTATTGCTGCAGTGTTCTGGGTTCAGAATTTGGTGTGTGGTTACTATTACTGTGTTCTGGGTACAACTGTAAGAGAAGTTTCTATTTGATTCAGTGTTAATTGGTGAAAAGGAGATTGTTTGATACATAAATTCTTGATGATTGATTCTAAAAATTTATGAAACGTGGTCCCTGGAAGCAAAGAGAAGGTTGTAGCCTTCTGCAGGTAGTAGCTTGCGTACTAGCATCCTAGCTAGTACAAGAGAAAAGGGGGTTGTAGCTTCCTTCCAAGAAAAGCTGGAGAACGAGAGAGGTTTGTAGCTCTCTGCAGGTAGTAGCCTATGTACTGGTAAAGGACTGCACCAGTACAAAAAAATTGTAAGAAGAAGTTTCTAAATAAAGGAAGATAGAGACGAATTGCAGCAGGTAGTTTTCACCCACATTGGGTTTCCACCTTATATCTTGTGTTCTTTTGTATGATTGTCTTTTGCTCTGTTTCATTGTTTTTGGTTACTCTTTATTTGATTCTGATACATAGATTAATGATCAACATCTCTGTAGTTGCGTATATACGTGGTTTTCACTAACTGAAGTAGCGTATATGATCTGGGTTTGAAAAAGAAAATAATTGACTTGATAATACTGATTCACCTCCCCCCTCTTAGTATTATTTCCAACAGGCCTAGTATTCTCTTTAATCATTCAAAATTCATAACAAGTGTGCGCAATCATAAACTGTAAAGAGATGCATAAATATAACAGAAGCATAGGCATAGAATATTCCAAAATCAACTTATCTTTTATTAATTCTTTGTCCAAGTACAATCCCAACCCTGCCCTGTGCACTCAACTACAAGGCTTCGGGTACATAGCTGCGAACTCTACCAGGACTTTGTGCACACACCTACAAAGCCTTTCCCTACTACTACAACCCAAGACTCAGACTTATAGACTTAGAGCCAATTCCTCATCCAAAAATAATATATGAATTAAGACCAAGACTGCCTTTTACACTTAGAGCCTCGCTCTATTTATACAATCTCATGGTCTACAGACCATGGGTAGGCCGCCACATTCTATATTATATTAAATTATTTTAGGATGGATAACCCTAGACTCTTGCACTCCACACCTACATTTTTGCAGGGTCTTTACATTACATTTGACCAAAATCCAGGCTTCAATCCCCAAAAAACATACTATGGGGGGATTTGCTGCCCAACAGCCCCCCAACACAATCAACGTGACTCGTCCTGAGTCACTCGGCTGGTGCGGTGATCTTTGTATGGAGTCCATCCAGCTGTGCCTGTGTGGCATGAAGGTCTGCAACTCACCATGTTGTCGTTGTCTGGATTTGCTCCATTTTTGCTTCAAAATCATCTGCATCTGACTTTATTCTCTACTTTGATACCGGCTTCAAGTACCTGTGTTTATAGTCCCGCACCTCTGTCAAACATGTCAGGTCATGAAGATTGTGCTTTGGTCCATTAGTCAGATAGCCAACCCACTCGTGTATGGCTTCAGGTGATTGCCATTTACTCTTCTGGGGAAGGGCTTTCCATTAAGTTTGACTAGTTGGACTGCGCCTCCATGTGTGACCTCCTTTACCAAATATGGTCCCAACCAATGCATTCTAAATTTTCCAGGAAATTTTTCAAACTTGTTATCATACAGCAACACTAAATCGTTTACCTTGAATGTGTGCAACTTGATATGGTGATTGTGCCAAGATTTCTCGCGTTGTTTCTGTACTTGATAATGGAATCCTGCCAGAAACTATTCTTCCTCGAGTTCTTCCAATTGCGCTAGCCTCTCTTCCAAGGCTTTGCGGTCTGACATGCTTATCATTGCTGCTATCCACAAACTAGGTCCGATGTATTCCATTAGCATGACTCCTTCTGTGCCATAGACTAACCTGAAAGGTGTTTGACCCATCAATTTCTTGCACGTAGTTCTGTATGACCTTAATACGGAACGTATGCGCAGGTCCCAGTGATTTTGCTGCACGTTACATACTCTGGTCAACGCAGTCTCCAGAATATTGTTCAATGCTTCTACTATCCCATTAGCTTGTGGAAGGTATGACATACTTTGCTGATGATACACTTGGAACTCCTCGGTGAGTGCGCTGATAGTTTCATTTAGGAAGTGCATTCTATGGTCACTCATTAAAATTTTTGGGCATCCAAACCATGTCAACATGTTATTGAACAAAATTTTCATAATTGTGGTGGCTTTGTAGTCCTTAACCGACTGTGCTTCCGCCCATCGAGTCAGGTATTCTGTCGCGATGATTATGTAGCACACACCTTGTTATACAAAAATATTGTCACCTTGATTATTTGCAGTCAGTATGGGTCTATCACCACCTATACTAGCCTCCTAAGCAAGTCTCAGACCTCAGCTCTTCATAACATGCTTTGGAAATGAGAGAAAGACATCAAAAAAGCAATGTAGCTCTAGTTCCGCACTTTCTCTCACCTTTGCCTGCGGGCCCACACCTTTTATTCAGAGTATCTGTGTACTTATACGCTCTGTATGTAAAGGGGAGGGTGCGTACCGCTGTGAAAGTCAAAAGGCGCAATTTTTATCTTAAAAAACTCACTTTGGGTTAATTCTAGAGGTTTCTAGAAGGAATTTTGACGACGTGGATTGTTCACTCCAAAGTGGTTCATGCATCCCAAAAGAGGAGCTAATCCCTTGTTAGGAGGAGCTATCCCTTTGAAGGAGGATTCTATCCCTTTGAAGGAGGACCTAGTAACTGCCCTCCATTGCACTATAAATTGAGGCATTGGGTTAGTGGCTAGAGAGATTAGAAGCTGAACATTTTTTAGGGTAAATGTGCTAGTGAAATCAAGACTTCCTATTTGAGCTTAAGGGGAGAGATCACATACCTTTTTGGCCCCATTAGGGAGTGAGTGAAGCTTGTCAAAGTAGAGGAGACTTCTTGTTGGACCCTGGAAGGAGCTTGTACAGCGTCAAGGCAAAGGTTGTAAAGTTCTTTTCTTTTGAATTAATACAATCAAGCTCATTTTTCTCAACAAGTATCTTATGCTATTTGTTTCATGGACTCCTTGGCTTTCATGTTAAATATGTTTTACAATACTAGTTTTTCAGGTGCTATTTAATTGTTTGCCTTGTTTGTGTTTGCAGGTTCATGACAAAGGAACTCATTTGGATCAAAGGAGCGAAGGCATCCCCAAACTTGCGTTGGACATAAGGTAGGCCTTAAACACACTTGTTTGCCATTATTTATAAAAGCACAGTTAGAGAAAGATAGTGTCTGGTTGGTTTGCTTGTCATTAGGTCTTCTTTAGATTGTAAGAAGGTCTATCTTGTCCGCAAGATCGACTCATTCTGCGTGACAAAATGGTGACTCTGCTGGGGACTTGATTGTTTTCCTTTGCTTTTACTTTGACTTGAGAAACTGCGTTTTGGTTTCTGTTTTTGGCTTGATGTGTGTGGGATTGGGTAGGTTTAGTAGATCTTGAATTATTTTTTGTTTTTCATACTTTTGGGAGAGGACCGCACCCTCTGCTTGTAACACAATGCGGACATACCCGCACTTTTGTTTTACACACAGGGCGGTACCGCACCTGGGTAAACTGGGAGCCTGCAAACCCTGTCAAAATTTTGAAAAACTTAAGATTTTCTCTTTCAGTAGCTTAGGATTTGTTTATGTGTTTTTAGCCTCTACCCAGATCTGCGCGTGACTTGTCAGGAACTTTTCTTAGGTTAATTCCATTGGCATTCCTGTTTTAAGCTTTTATCAATTGGTTGTTTTGAGTCTTTTTTTTTGAGAAATTCTTAATTTGATTTCCTTTGGTCATTACTTGGAGTTTTGTCTCAGTCTATTCACAATTTTGCATCTTTTTTCTTTTGTTTTTGCAAAAAAATTCCCCCCTCATGTGTATGAGTGTTAATCGCCTTTGAGTGTTTTTATTTTTTGATCTTTGGAACTCTCACCCAATTTTCTTGACTTGCACTTGATTGGTTCTTAGATTACATTAGAATCATCTTTTGTTTGAGAATTCTCTTGCATAGATCACATTTGCATAATTAGAATTCTCATTTTCAGAATATGAATGAAAAATGTGCATAGATTACATTTGCATACTTTTCAAGTGAATTGTGCATAGATTACATTTGCATACTTTTCAAGTGAATTGTGCATAGATTACAATTGCATAGTTTGCATTCTGAAAAATCAATCATAGATTTAGATCAGCTTTCTTTTATTTGAATTTACATATTTTTATTCTTGTTTTTAACACACAAAAATAAAAATAAAAACTGTTTTGGAATTGATTTGCATTAGTTTTTCTTGATGAAATTAGTGCATTAGAGAATTTCTTATATTTTCTCTTAGTGATCAATTTTTTTTTGCATTGTTGAAAGTGAATGGAAACTCTCTCCTTACTTTAGTTAGGATTCATTGAATTGAAAAGATTACATTATCATATTCGATTGCATTCAGTTTTGGGTCGGGTCATAACACCATTGGTTTCATATCCATTTATCCTTTTGAGTAATAACATCCTAAATAACACAACGCTTAATTAAAATTCATCTAGTAATTTTTACATTTTTAGGGCTCTTTCCACCAATCTAGCTTAGGCTAGTATCTTGCAGTAGGGAGTAATTAACTCTCCAAGATAGTAAAACAAACAAGTAGATGTATCTTGCAGTAGGAGATAAATTCCAATTGTTACATCTATGCTCTAGGAAATCTCCTCTTAAAGGAGAAGCACGAGATCGTGTCTGAACTAGTGGGGTAATCAATCCTTCCTCATTGGGAACGATGCTAGATATTCACGTATTAAAAACGGTAAACCTCGGATTAACCATTGTCGAGGAGCCTGGGGTCACTTGTTGGTAAAACCTTGGATTAGTCAAAGGAGCCTTCAAGGGGATTGAGCTTGTTACTCTGCCTTGCATGCATATCGGTTCGTAGACTGTTCCCCCAGAGTATAAAATTTGTTTCCGTGGTAAAACCATGTGACACATATTCTATAGGATCGTCTTTCCTAAGGTGACGGTGGAGTGGAAGACCCCACTTACCTGGACAGATGTCGGCTAGACTCACTTGGATTTTCTGGGGGGTTCTCTTCACTCGAGACGGTTTAGTGGAGAAAATTGTGCCAGTCTATTCATTAAGCAGGTTGTCGGGGTAACTGTTCCAATTGCCATTTCTGTATTGAATTCTGCGACGTTGGATTTCATCACCAACTAGTGTTTTCGGTACGGAAAGTTACTGTTTGTGTGTGGTTTGACTCCTAGATTTGATAGCGCGTGTTAATTTGTTTGGTTTTTACTTTTAGAGACCATAGGTGTAATTTGTGAATTTTAATTGTTAGGTGTGAATTGTGAAGTGTTAATTTTAGTTTTAAATTGTTAATAAAATTCACTAAAGTTGAATATAATGGCAACTGTTCCGGAATTCACCGACCAAGGAACCCCTCTTAACGAGGATCCTAGTACTTTTCCTTTATTTGGAAATGTTGGTCCTCCTTATATGGCTACTTTGTCATTACCTGGATTTACAATAGGTTTACCGATATGGTTATTTTCAACTTCGTTGGCGCCAAATACTCCAATTGTTCCTCAACCGAATGCTTCACCTCAACAGAGTTCGCCATCTCAACATCACCAACCTTTTGTTGACCCTTCACCTTCTTCGCCTAATTTTTCTTCCTCCATTTCTTCCTCTTCACTTGGTAAAAGCCTTGACGCTAGTAACCAGGTGGCTAAGAAGAAGAACAAAGGGAAGAAGAAGAAGAAGAAGAAGAAGCAAGATAATAAAGCGATCAACCAACCAACCATGGTTGTAAGTGTTAGTTGTGTTGAGGAAACCTCCAACATGCATCATAAACCAAAATACCCTTGCAGGCTTTGTAAGGGTGACCACTTCCTTATCAATTGTCCTGTTATTCCAAAAGTCTTGGAAGTATGGTCAGAAAAATCTCATCAACTTTCCATTGATCCATCAACCAGTGAGAGTCAGGTTCCTGGGAAAAAGGGTAAAGTTAGGTTTCCTTGTAAGTTATGCAATGGGAGTCATCAAACTCACATTTGCCCTCACATGGATGAAGCCTCAAAATTGTTGGCAAACCTTACTGTTCCACAGCAAGAATTTCCAACTGGTTACCGTAAACTTTTACCCAACCTACCGTCAACTGACGAAGTGATTGATCTAATTTCAAGTACGGTCGATCCCACTTTTTCATTGGAGAGTGAAACTCATGTCACTCAGGTTGATGATCCATTAGTTGATCAAGTGGTCGATTCAATTTCACATTCGATCGATCCCACTTTCCCTTTAGAGAATGAACTTCATACCGCTCAGGTTCTTTTTGTTACATCAGATTCCTCTACGCCAGGGGGCATTTCACCTGTTTCTACAGAACCCCCTACAAGTACTGAGGTATTTTCCTTTGATTGGAACAGACTGACAGAACCTCATCTTCCTTCCTCCATCCCTTTCCAAATCATTGTCAAGGCTGGTGGTAGGGACATGCATCGTACACAGGTAGATGAAGGTGCTTCTGTT
>APFE031096000.1:0-13428 GCA_000404065.3 Pinus taeda
AGTGTAACAAGCAGATTTTTGAGGTTGAACGTTCAACTTTGCACATATTGACTTTGGTAAGATATTAGATGAAGCTCTAGAATCTTCTAAACAATTATGCACATTTTTGTTGAAAACTTCATAAGTAAGAAGAAATGGGGGAGTATGAGATCTCGACCTTCCTCCAATTAAAGCGATATCATTTGGATCGACTTTATTAATCACATTAGTTCAAGGTCTTCCCATCTCACGGGAAGCTTGAGAGATTATAGCGGCGGGTAGAGGTGCAACTAGTACAGCATGTAATTCTTTCAAAAGTATCTTTTGCTGATGTTTTAACTTGCTCAATTCACAAAAAGAGATGCTAGCCCTAGTCTTCTTCATGTCTTCTATGATATTATACTCCATTTCATCTGAAACAATCAATGTTTTAGTTGGAGTTGGTGAATCTGTTTAGACTGGGCTTGTTTGTGTCGCTTTAGATGTCATTTTCTTGGCTACGACTTTATCCTTAGGAATTGAGCTTGCGCTCTTTTGCTTAGGACTAGATTGAGGAGGATGGAGTTGATTTATACTTCGAGTACTAATTGGTGACGCCTCTTGATCCTCTTCATCTAGGAGGATGAAATTCCACATACCTTGCACCTCTATAACTTCTTCTTCATCGGTAGGTTCTTTAGTAGCAATTTCATCTTCTTCTTCTTCTGATTCAGCACTTGTGATAGCATTGGGAGGCTTTGAATCAGTCGAAGGATTTCTTCTATAAGGCTTGTACTGCTTTTTAGAATAAGTTTCTGCTACTTGTCTCTTAATGTCAACCATTTCGTTAGACATGGTTTTTAAAACTTTCTGCAATCCTTCTAAATCGAATGGATCTTTCAATTGTTTTTTCTTGGGATCTTCCTTAAACGTAACCTTCTTATATTTTCATTCATCTACAACATTTTTCTTTTCTAAGGCTATGATACGTTTCTCTATCGCTATTTCTTCCTTCATATTGTCAGCTAAAGTTGTTTTGTTAGCCCTATCAACGAAGATTGCTATGTTTGATGGTAAAGCAGAGATGTACCATTCACTTCGCACTTCTTCGCTAGGCTTGGAAGCAGTAGGAATTTTATTCGACAGTTTGTTGAAACGTGAATTAAAATCTTTGATAGGTTCTTTTGACTCAGCCCTAAGGTTAGATAGGTCATTGATCAGTGTTACCGTAGACCTGTCATCACTGAACTTAGTCAAGAATTGTTCTTGGAAGTTATCCCAACTAGTGATAGATCCAGACGATAATGAGAAATACCATGATCTGGCTTCTCCTTGTAGAGTGTAAGGGAAGATTCGGACGATGGCATCTTCATTAGTAACTCCATTGAGATTTATAGATAACATAAATTTGTTTATATGTTCTTCCGCTAGAATTCCTACTTCAGTATTAAACTTAGGTAGCCATTTTTCAGGATGGGTCGGTATTTGACTCAAGGGCGTAGGCATTAAGACTGCCCCTAGGTTATTCCATAGAGATTGGGCCATCGTTGAACTACTAATAGAGGAAAACGCAGAAGATGATCCCTGTAGTTGGGAATATGAGGGTATTACTATTCCAGATGATTGAGAAGGAGATGTGGAAGTTCCAGTGGACTGGTGGACAATAATCTAAAGTGGAGGGGTGGATGGTTGACTTTGCGGTGGAGAGGTTGAGATGGATGATGATGACGAAAGAGTCTCGCTATCAGACCCTTTAGGTGATTTCCTTACTCTCTTCCTTGTAGGTAAAGGTAACTTAGTTGGCTCAATACCAAACTTTTCGCTCTTTAATCTGGTGAGAGGATGAGCAGGGTTATATTGCAAAGACACACTGCCTTGAGATTTATCAAATCTTTGAGGTGATATAGAAAATCGTTGAAGTTAATGGATCAAAGACTCAACTTCAGGAGGTTCAATAGTATATTTCTCTAAAATGTCAGGGTTTATGGCAGTGGCTATTGTTCTTTCGACTTCTTGCTCAAGGTTTAAAGATTCTAAGTGCGATGGAGAAGTCGAGGGAGATGGTGAGGGCGATTTACTCTCAGAATGGTATTTAGATTTAGAATTACTTGCCATTCACAGTTCGTGGCCCTCCTTCTAGCGCCAAATATGTTGAAGCCCCGAAAATCGGGTCTACAACAAGGGGGATACCCACCCAGTCTGGACCTTGGTTAGCAGCTCCTTTTCCGTTTGGTATAGTGGGTCTGACTGGGGATATGGGACTAGTTTCCCAATATATGTGTGTGTGTTGAGAATTGATATTTCCTTTCTAAGAGTTCCTAAGTGAAATGCTTTTATTCTAAATCTAATCCAACAACATGCAATTGTATTCTAATAAATAGAAATATCTAATTCTAAACTAACCCGGGATGTAATATTTCTATTATGCGATCTAAAATGATTTCAAATAACAATTGGTAATAAAAGATCATTCAACTACTATGAGAAAAGAATTCAATAAATATAAACCATTTCGTATAAAAATTTAGATGAAACAGTTGTGAAAAACATATCGCATAATAAGCTACTCATATATTAAGCATAAATAAATAGCTATCACCGTTCAGAAGTGCCAAATGATAACTCAAGTATTCATGCATTCATACATAAATAATTGAACATGAATATCACTTTAACACATAGGCAGAAATAGTTAAGAGATAAAATTACCATTTATAACTAGTTCTACTCATGAGCTTCAAGCAATAATGATTTATCTCTCCTTAATCCAACATCCACTAAGAGTACAAAAGTGCAACATCAGTAGTAGATATTAAATGCAGATATCAATAAATCCTATTCCATTCATTCATCAAAACCTCCTCAGAGGGTGCAAAAGTGCATGTTCTGAGGACAAGTTTTTGAACAATTTCAGGACCCTTCTCTAAATGTATGAGAAGGGTTTAAATACTACTAACTAAATCTAAAATAATTTATTACAAAAATGTAGGATGCGGTTTAAATGACCATCCTCATTTTAGGGAAAAATAAAGCAAAATTAACACTAAAACTGAATCTAAAGCTAAAATTAACAACTAACTATTTGTGTATCTGTTCATTGAAATCGCAAGCGTTCAGCATTTGCTTGAGGAGAGTTGGCTATCCGAATTCCGACTTTAGGTGTCCTGCGAAAATGGAATCAGCAAGAGTTGGCGCCATCTTCTCGGTAGAATTGATGATACATTTGAGAGTCATGCAATGGCTATGTGGTTTTACCAAATACGTCCAGTAAGAATCCCAATTCAACTTAGTTAATCTTTTGATTTATTATGCTCTTTCTTGAGCCTTCTATCTCCAGTCTGTCTGTAGATGTTGTACATATCTACATACCACTTTGAGGATATCTCGAATAAATACCATTGGTTTTAGAGTTCAAGTTTTGCCTTTTGCATTTAGCGGTTTTTCCTACAAATTTCCGGCTTTACAGGCGACTAAACAATTAGAGGCTTTCCTTTTCAAGGGGTTTTGCCCAACGATGCGCGATTAGCCATGGAAACTGCCTCCGTTTCTTAATCCGGGCTTCCCTGGTGCAATTTTCGCCTCTCACGCGCTTTTTTGTTAGAGGATATAAAGCTTAAATTTTGTGGAAATAACGAATCCATGAGTTCTTGACTCTGAGTCTTAAATTGTCTATTTGTGATGTCAGCGCTATCTAGAACCCATTTAACCATGTCCGTGTATGGAAGAATTTTTGGCCTCGCCGCTATCTAGTGCAAGAACGAACATGCGAGTTCTATAATAGATGCCTCAGAAGACCCATGTGAGCATGCAGTATCTGTTACCTCCATCATTTTAGGATTTTCCTCCTCAAGTAGACTGTACATACCTTCCCAAGTAGTGATATCGGCATCTTTGTTATAGGCGGTGTCTGTGTATAAGAGCGTCATTTCTTTGTCTTCAAAACTCGGAGCTTTACCCTTCTTTCCCATAATACCCTGAGCACTGCTATGTATAGTTCTCTGCTCTTTGTTCTTGCAGTTTACAAATGAGGTGAGAATAATGATAAGAAAAAGGTGACAAGAAAGCTTTAAATGCCGAAAACATATAAAATATACCACCTTACGTGAAATGTCTCTTCGATCAGATCAAAACCATATTCCATTAATGATTGCCAACTAACTCATTGATTAACATTAACGCGCATAACTGAGTCTCGGTTTATGGAAAAAGCTTTTTCAAACAACGAGCCCTGAAGATTTGTGATAAGGTGATTTGCGATTTTCTTCGCAATATCGCGGATCGCAGTATCATAGATCGCAATATCACGGAATCGCAATATCGTTGGTTCGTAGCATCTATAGTTGAAAGTGCCGCTATAAATTGTCTCTTATTCATCCAGCTGATTGTTCTTCCAAATAGCTTAAACACGTACCCACTTATAGATCTTCTCTGATCTAAATATCCAACCCTGTATGTATCAAAAAACTCACGAATGTATAACACTTTGTCCAATCTTGGTCTTCCTTTGGAGCAAAAACCATAATCACTAGTCCCACCCACTTCACTTTTTTCCAATGTTAGTTACCTAGTTTGACATGAACCTATTCAATAATCCCATTGCATACATCAGGCTATCGAATGCACTTGCATATGGAACACGAGACATGTCCTCTTCTTCTTCCCATGGCTTGGGACACTATTCAACATATAACTTTACACCTATAAGAATAAGAATCTTCAACGGTTTGTTATCCTGCATATTAAACTTCTGCATTATTGTATTAACATGCTTCCTCTAGTTTAACTAGAGATTTCTCTTTGCGAGATACCATTTAATTTTTTAGGAATCACGATTTCCGATAGACCAAAACTTGCAGGTGTTAGCCAACGATCGCATCGCCAGAGATAAGGATCCATAAGAGGTGATTATTCCATGTCATGAAACACACACAAAGCATTGGTTTATCCAATTTCCAACAATCCTTCCCCCCAATGTGATCCAGGTGTGTATTAAACTCGTGACCTATGCTTTGATACCACTTGTTGGGAATCACGATTTTCATTAGGCCAAAACCCACAAGTGTCAGTTAATGATCACATTGCCTGAGATAACGATCCACGAGAGAAGGTTAGTACATGTGACAAAACACATGGGGAGCGTTGGTTTATCCAATGTCCAACATATTTTCCATGCCCAAAATATAGTTTGAAACACCAAGATCCTTCATGTCGAATTTAGAGGATAATTGTGTCTTCAAACCCTAGATATCTTCTTTATCATTTCCAATCAAAAACTTATCATCCTCATACAAGACCAAATAAATAATGCAGTCAACAATTAATTTGAAATACACATAACGATTTAAATTTCTCCTTATGAGGTTAATTCCATGTACATATGTATCAATTTTTTCATACTGCACCCTTAGTTACTACTTTAACCCATACACAGTTTTTTAACATGCACACTAGTTCTTTCTTAGCCTTCAGAATAAATCCTTTTGGTTGCTTCATGTAAAATTATTCTTCCAGATCCCCATGAACAAATGTTTCTTTCATATCCATCTATTCTACCTAAAAATAAAAGAAGAAATGAAAAATAAAATTAATCTAATGGAAGCTAAATTGGCAATAGGAGAAAAAATGTCACCAAAGTAAATTCCCAGCACTAGGGAATAACATTTTTCTACCAACCGAGCTTATTTCTCCACCTTTCCTTCTGCATTCGTCTTCTTAAAAACCCATTCGTTTCCAATGGGTTTCCTTCCTGTTGGTAACTCCAACAAATCCCAAGCCTCATTTTTGTATAAGGCTTCCATTTCTTCAACCATGGTCTTTTTCCCAAGTTTTCTATCCTATAAATCCACTGTCTCCCTGATAATTCTGGGATCATCATCGATAATAGATAAAGAAAAATTGGAATATAAAGAAAATATATTATACCTCTCTGGTTTCCTTATTTATTAAATCGATCTCCTAAAAATGCAATATGTGGCTCTTCCTCTTCTGATTCATTTTCTGTTGTATATTCTGATTCTTGCTCCTTCAGTTCAAGCTCTATCCTCTTTTATTTCTTTTCCTTTGGTTGGATATTTAATACAATTTTTCACTTCTCTAAACACAACATCTCAGTTGTACACAACAGTCCTTATTTCTTGGTTCCAAAGATTATAACCTTTTAAACCAACTTTTTACCCAATAAAAATGCACCTTTCAAATTTACTATTGAACTTGCTTCTTTTCTCCTTTGGAACATGTACATATGCATCGAAACCAAATACCTTGAGATGTGTAAGAGAGTATTTCTTACTATTCCATACCTCATGTGGAGTCTTTTCCTCCAACGGTGATGAAGGTTATTTGTTAAATATGTAGCATGTAATATCCACTGTCTCTACCCAAAAAATTTGTCCTAACCCGAGAACATGAGCTTCTTTACTTTCACATCAACACCCTATACATTATTTCTACAACCCCATTTTTCTAAGGTGTGTATGGAGTAGTATTTTATCGTGTTATTCCACACTTATTTGAGAGCTCTTAAAATTCCTTCATGCATAAATATCCACCATTATCTTTCCTTGACACCTTAATCTTCTTCTCTATCTAATTTTCCACTAGAGACTTAAATTCTTTAAACCTCTCAAAGCATTTTGTTATGAAACCAGCTCAAGAAAAGACAGACAAACGCCTTAGAATTCAGCGTCTTTGAAGGGGAAACCTCCTTTACATTACATAAATGAACAATTCTTGGATGATTCAAATGACAAAACCACCTTTCTATATATAGGAGTCTAAGGAGTCACAATATTACCCAGCCGACCTAACAATAATAATATAAAGCCACAAAATATCAATAGAGGGATTCTATGGGGCACAGTAATAACAATATGGGGATAATACGGGCACAAAAATATTAATAAGGGATACAACTACAATAGTAATGGGGTAATCACTAGTATTATAGGGACCCAACATGCCCCTCTCCTTCAAAAAAGTGTTGTCCTCAACGCTTGATTAGTTCTGGATACTTCTGTATAAAATTCTCATCCTCCCATGTGGAATCTTCCATAGATAAGTTCTTCCACTTGATAATATACTCCGAAATTGATCGATTTCATAGCTGTTGATATCTTGTTTCTGTGACTGCTTCCGGTTCCAATATAATTTTTCCTTCCTCGTCAAGTTTTGGCAATATTGTTTGAACTGGGAGCTTGTCGCCTATAACCTTCTTTAAACATGAAAATGGAAAACTGGGTGCAATCGAGAAGCTGCAGGAAGCTCCAATTTGTATGCCATAGTGTTTGGTCAATTTAGTGTGTCCTAAATTGCTATATAAATTGTCAATCCGGGAGTCGTAAACTGCTGAAGTGAAGTGCACTATATATGCAAGATAACCGTTTTCTTATTTCTTTGTCATTTTTAGTTTTTGATTTGTTTTTGGATTTATCTTTTTGTTGATTCCCTAATATGAGATTGTAATTCTAATAATAAAGTATGGACAAAAGTATTCAAGGTAATGGTGGCCTTTAAAATAATTTCCAAACTTCAAAGTGTTCCAAAGGTTTTCAAACTTACAATGATGAAATCAAGATGTGCCTAGATTCTAATTAAACAAAACAGTGAACTAGTGACTATGAAACCTAGTATCCTTGCTATTGTATAAAAAGGAAAAGACTGATCTCAAAGCAATTCAAAAACTGTCAGCAGAGTAAACTAAATCATATCACATCAACTCATTTTTGACCCCTCACCATTCGACTCGATCTGGCTATAGGAGGTAATCATAAACAAATTAAGTCATCTGATATCTAAATTGCATAAAATAAAACTAAGATCAAACTACACATTCATCCTACAATCCCTCACCATTCGACTCACTCTGGCTATAGGAGGTAACTGAGAATGATATGAGTAATCTAATCACTAACTTGCAAAAGTAAATAAACTAGTATCAAACTATACATTCACACTCAATCCCTCACCATTCGACTCGCTCTGGCTATAGGAGGTAACTAAAGAATGATATGAATAGTCTAATATCTATCTTGCAAAAAAGTAAATGAGCAAAGCAAAACTAAAGAAATAAACAGTTTTGGAATTAGAACTAAGAAAACAAATCAGCAGAAGGACAAGATAATTTCATCATGTCATTAGTCATCAAAAGGCTATATGCACTCCCCGGGCTTTCTATTAGAACCTGAAATGAAAACATTGATCAGTTGACAGTCAATTGAAAGCATAAAAGAAGTTATGGACAGCAAACAACATAAATACCATGAGCAATGTAATATATACAACAAAGACCTATGGCATCAAGAGCGTAAAATGAAGAAAAACATGAAGCTTTACAGTAACTACAGGACCTTGTTGTACAGTGGCCCTCTGCAACCTCGGCCAATCAGAAACCAATCACGGATTTGAACTCAAAATCAGTGTCTTCTCATATATTGCAATACAATCATAAAATAAAGACTAAGTCTCGGCTCGATGGCTCATAAAAATAGTCAAGATTACATATCATCAGGTAGCTTATACGCATATGAAGATGCTTTATTTATAGTAGGAAATACATAACTAATTCCTAAGGTTTGCACTGGTACACAGACACATAAAAGACCATAATCAGAAATTTAGCAGCATGGTAGCCGTGGGAAGTAAATCCAAGGAGGGTGGTTTGTTGGATTCAGTTCATGGGCACTCCCCAGGTGTTAGCACACCTCCTAAATATCAGGATCTTGCCAAACAATCCTCCTCATGATGAAAACAGAGTCCTGCCACCGCAAAACTCCAGTTTTGACCACCGTTTGACCAACTTTGACCGCGGGCTTCTGTGAATGATTCGGCTAAACCAAGGGGACACGTTCCATGTCCATATCATTTGTAGCTTGCCCATGTGGCTGGATTCTTCAGTAGACACCTGTAGCATAGACTTTAACAAAAAGGCTATGGAAACTGATTCTGGCTGCAGAAAGTGACAAGATTCCACAGTTGATTGAGCAAAAATCTAAATCAAACAGCAGTCACAAGACATAGTTAGGAAACCATTTATATGCTCTTTTTAAACTAATATGCAATGATTTGATAGCTTGGAGGTTTAGGTAACTAGAGAAAAAGGATAAAAAGGTATGTAGGGAAGATGTAAGTTTGGGACTCAACATACTCCCACTGTGAAGGTGTTGCATGTCCTCATGCAACCAAAATTTAGTCATCTCCCTTTAGTCTATGTATTCTGAAGCCTCTGCTAGTACATCCAGTCCTCTCCTCTTCTTTCTTGGTGCTACCACCATCCTGGGTTTCCTTATCAAACATATGAACTTGAGATTGATTAATTCCCTACTCAACTTTCTGCACTTCTTCTTTAGTTTCTTGTTCTTCTTCTGCCACAAACCCATATGTAACATGGTATTATCATGAATAATTTTGTCCACTTTGATTTGCTCCTTTAATGCCTCGTTTTCTTGTTTAATGTGCCTGTTTAAAACCTCCAATTCAAACACTTCTTGTTTCAAAGATTGAACTTGTGCATCTTGTGTTATGTGAGGAAAAATGGATGGTGTGCTCGAGCCTGCAGTTGTCTTCTCTAAAGATTCAAGGTAATCATATACCTCTTGCTGTTTTGGATTGATTTCAGGTGTTTTCCTTGGGCTGGCTTCAAATTCGTGTTGAGGAGGAGGATTGTCTTCTAGTTCTGGCCAAGGGATTACATCAACGTCTGAAGGGTTGGCTTCAATATTTGGCAGAGGATAAGGTGGACTATGGCCAGCTTGAGGTTTCTCAGGTGTTTCCCCACCCAAGTCAATGAAGTGGGGTCCTTTTACTTGTGTTTTACTCCATTTTCCTTTGAGTCTGCTGCTTCTTCTTAAGTACTGCGGGCTAGTACTTTCTTCTTCCATAATTTGTTTCCCTTTTTCTTCCTTCTTAGTTGTGGCAGCTTGTTTTTGGAGATGCACTAGTCTCTCAGATAACACTTGATAGTCTTCCTCTATAGATGGTTCTGGTGATTGGTAAACATCTTGTAAGTTCCTCTTTTCCTTTAATTTTCTCTGCTTTATGTCCTTAGTTCTTTCCTCCTTTTCTTTTTGACCAATTTCTTTAGTTTTACCAATAGGAGAGTCTTGGATTATGGCACTTTTTCCTTTTCTCCTACTCCTTCTCGGTGCCTTTGGTGTACTGCTTCCCGATGCCTCAGATTGCTCTTGAAAATAGTTTCTCACTAGAAATGGTTCCCAAGTATCTTTGTTTTTCTTCAATTGATCTTCAACTAGAATCCTCACGAGTCCATGATGATATAAATGAGGTTCTATGTCCCCTATGTTATTTTGGACTGTGGTGCTCATCTTTTTCAAACTCAACAGTAAGAAATAGGGCAGATTAAGAGTTTGTTTCTCTAAAAATTTCATCAATAGCCTAGTATGATACATATACATCGTCCCAAATCGGCCTTCACAAGTGATAAACTTTTGAATGATTAATAGTAAGCCAACCCATTCTTCTTTTAATTCATGAACAGGAATCCCTCTTGTAAATACAGTAACGTCCATACTTGGGTTACGCAATATAATTCTCCATGCCTGCTCATCCAAACTTTTGTTTTTAAACCAACGCTCACCTTCCTGGGGAAAATATGTAGCAACTGCAATTGAGGCTTCAGTGACCGTGAAATTCAGGTCTCCAATCTCCACCACCTGATCATTGAAATACCTTGCAAAGGCTTTCATTACTTCCTTATTATGGCCCTTAAATTTCTGAATGAAACGGAGCCATTTAGCTTTCCTCAGCAATTCTTTTGCCTGAGGGTACCATTCTAAAAACTTAAGCCCTTCCGGCTCTGCCCTTAGTAACTGTCCCATCTTTTCCTTTGTTTAAAATTCACTCTGGAATTCAACTATGTATGAGGGTTTTATCAGAGGTAAGATGGATATGTTGCAAGGTTTGTGGAAGAACGATGGTCGAAAATGGAAGATGGATACGGGAATTGGGGTGTTCAGGAACTGTAAGCGGAAACAGAGGATGAGCAGCTGAGATGAAATGGAGACGTATGCTAACGAGGTGCAACTTTAACACAAGTGAAGTGGAGTCAGAATTTTGAATTGAACGACTACGTGAGAGACGTTACACGTTGATAAAATGACTTCAAAAAGTACGGTGGAGAGGAGTCGTATTTACACAGGTCACATCTCATGAGTACAAGTGGAGTGTGGAAGTGCAGTCATCTATAAGTTGAACCCGAAAAATAATCATGAGACCATTTAGGGAGTAAATGTATGGTTTATGGAGTAAGGTCGTGGAATGGTAATGGAGCTATCGTAATAATCATTGCACATAGTGAGCTTTAAGGTTCAATAACTATGCAAAATTGTGCCTTTAATTTCTATTTGAAAGAAATTTTTGCCCATACCTTGGAATCCTTCTCTTTTGTTGTCCATTAGCCCTTACTCAATTGCTCCTTATTGATGTCTATAGATGCTCCATGTACATGTCTTCATAGCATATGCTTAGTCATACCTGCATTTTCATTTTATTGCACTAACATCTTGACTGTAAATTTGAAAAACAGAGTGGTGGCTGCGGAAACTGCTTCTAGCTGCGGAAACTGATTCCAGCTGCGGAAACTTGGCACAGCAACCACTTAGCTAAATAGAGATAGTTAGACAATAGCTATTTGAATGGAAATGATCATGGGAAAAAAAACTTTTATTGATGAAATGAAATGGATGATATGGAGTGAAATGAAGTGAGTGGAGTGAAAATGGAAATGAAATGGAGTGGGATGAAGTGAGTGGAGTGAAATGGAAATGAGAAAGAAAGAAAGTTTTTTTTTTTTTTTTGGAAAATATAGAGTGTTAGGTGTCCCTGATTTTCACTCTACATTTTTTGTATAAGACTGCCAATCAGAGATTTGTTTTCAGGCTTATACAAATTTTATTTTATTTTTTTAACAAAAAATAACAAAGGCTAGGTTGGTGGGGAAGAAGGATTCTTCTTCACCAACCTTATTGCAGAATTCTCTTGAAACATTTTGACAAATTCTTCTTTTGAGAATGGCTTATGATAAATCTTTAATCTGTGGCCATTCACAATAAGAGGAGTTTGAAATTCATCAATGGTCTTGATTCTTACCGCTCCATTCTTAAAAACTTTGTCGATCTCATATGGCCCAAGCCAATGAGTCTGAAATTTTCCTTTGAAGTCTTTAAACTTGGAATCAAATATTAATGCCCAATCTCCCTCTTGAAACTTTTTCTCTTTGATATATTTGTCATTCCACTTAGCTCTTTGATGTTGAACTAGATCAGTTCTTAGAATTGATTCTTGTATAATCTCATCTAGTTCATTCAACTGCTCCATTCTGTGTTTTTGGGCTTCTAGTAGGTCCATCCCCAACTGAACTGCCATCTTGAAAGTTTTAACTTGAAATTCAATGGGGAGCAGGACTTCTTTCCCATAAACAAGTTCATAAGGAGAATGTCCTGTTGTGTTCCTCCATGTAGTTCTGTAGGCCCATAAGGCTTCAGGAAGTCTTTCAGCCCAATCTCTTCTATGTAGATGAACAGTCTTGGTGATGATACTTTCAATGATGTTTGTAGACTCCACTTGGCCATTTGCTTGCGGATGGTAAGGAGTATATTTCTTGTGCTTGATCTTGTATTTTTCCATCAGCTTCTCCATCATGTTGGATGTAAATTGACTTCCCTTATCTGTCACAATTTCTCTTGGGACACCAAAGCGAGTAAAAATATCCTCATAGAGAAAGTTAACAACTGAATTTTCAGTAGCAGAAAGTAATGCTTTGGCTTCTACCCATTTAGTGACATAATCAGTGCATACCAATATATACTTCATTTGCTTAGATGGTGGATTAATGGGTCCAATGAAATCTAAAGCCCATTTTTCAAAGGATTCAATGAGTACCTATGGTTGTAATGGAATTTCATTTGAAAGAGTCAGTTTCCCTACTCTTTGGCAGTTGTCACACCTTTTGACATATTCTTTTGTGTCCTTGAAGAGGGAAGGCCAATAATATCCTAAAGAAAGGATTTTATAGGCCGTCCTTTTGTCAGGAAAGTGTCCACCTCATGGCTCATCATGACATGCCTTGAGGATGTCAGGCATTTCATCTTCCCGAATACATCTTCTGATCCTACAATCCGGCCCTATTTTAAAAAATTCGTTAGAAATCCATGAATATTTTGAACTCTCTTGAACAATTTTTCTTTTTTCACCAGGAAATACATGTGGAGGCAGTTTCCCTGTAACCAAATAGTTGGCAATATCTGCATACCAAGGAGTCTTAGTAGTTACTGCAAATAAATACTCATCTGGAAACTTATCCTCTACAGGAGAATCTTCTTTAGTATTTTGGATCCTAGACAAGAAATCAGCTATTGTATTTTGTTTTCCTAGTCTATCCAACACAGTAATATTGAATTCTTGTAAAAGTAAGAGCCATCTTGTAATTCTGCCATTAGTAACAGGTTTGTTCATTAG
>APFE031096000.1:42229-80571 GCA_000404065.3 Pinus taeda
CGATGAACCACACTAGTTGGTTCGAAACGCGTCGACAAAGGTCTTTTTCATGTGATTTACGCCGAAGCTCTTCTTGCAACCCTCATGACTATTTGAATTTCTATGGATTTTATACTTTTACATGACTCTTCATATTCTGAATGTGTCCTTTGGACTTCCACTTTATAATACATTTTGAATATATAATTACATAATCCACAATAATGATGTGGCATATGATGACTCGTGACCGGACATGACATGAAACTGATAACATGGACTGCATGATGATGTGGCAGTGCCAAGTTGTCCTTCTTGTTTTAATTTATTTTTGTCTTCAGTAAGATATGTATAAAGTGTTTCATATTCATGAGAGATATGATTTTTTTCTTCATATCTACCTTCCAAAGGGTTATAAATCAGATGGAGTCTTCATGTGGTCCTTATCTATGGTCTTCTATTGTAATCCAAAGTTCCTTCGTCTTCTTGTATGATGATCATCTTATCTCTTTAGCTCCTTAGGTGTCTTCTAGCATGTTCTCCTTCTCCATCTCCTTCATGATCTTGCCATAACATAATAGGTTTCCTACATATACAATCCACTCATGACAAGATGGCATCAATTTGATAAACCTCTATCAAATATGTTGCATGATGATCCACTAACTAAGCCTGAACCAGGTGGCAAGCTGAGGGCGAGGCTCAGTAATTGTGCAATTGTGGAGATCAGGCAGTCAAGGGCTAGGCTTGAGCCTTGAGACTACACAACGCATAGTTCAGGCTTGGACTAAGGAAAAATATTACACAATTGGGGAGCTTAAGGAGCCAGGTTGAGGGCCTAAACATTGATTTTTCCCATTGCATTGTTATGAAAGATAGAGGAGCCCAGGTGATTGCGAAATTGCACAGTTCAAGAGTTGAGGGTTGAGGCTTGAGCCTTGAGATTGCGCAATGTGAAATCCAACCAATGTGCAATTTAGGCTGGATTGTGCAGGAAAATTGCGCAGTTTTAGGCTCAGTGAGTCAAACTGTAGGGTTTTTCACTTTTTCAGTTAATTGTGTCGTTCTAGGAGGCGGAGCAGTCCTGGCGATTTCACAGCTGAGCAGTTCAAGAGCTCAGGGTTTATGCTTTAGCTCAGAGATTGTGCAATTTGTAGTTGGGGTCAGGCTGGAGGGTTGGATTATGAAATTCTAGGGGCCAAGGTTTGAGCTTGAATACTAGAATTGTGCAGTGCACAATCCTGGGTTGGAACTACGCAATGCACATTTGAGGAAGGTTGGAAGAGTCTAGGTTGTAGGGAAGTTTCTGAAAAATGGTTAAGTGTGGGATCAATGAGACTGATGTGAACAGTGATATGACTTGACTATGATCACATACTTAGAAAATTTGAAAACATAATAACATAGATCATCCATAACATGCTAACAACATATTTCCCTCAATGCGACAACTTTGCAACGACTTGATGACAAGTGCGACACTAAATATACACTTTGTGACAACCGTGAAGACACTTATGTGACAACGCTTAAAACTTTAGGAATGAGTGTGACAGGTGTTTACATGGTCATATAAACTCATTTTCACAAAGAGAAACCCTTGAAACAACCAAAATGAGCTTATACACATTGTGCAATAGCTAACATGCGTAAGGATGACATTTACTATATGAAGAGAAAAGGGAGAGTGACATTTGGGATATGCGAATGATATTGAAAGAGACACATGCCATAGCAAAGATAACATGAAAAAAACACTAATTAAAGTGAAATAAAGCAAGAGTGACAGTCAAAAGCATGAAAACAACACTTGCAAAAATGAAGGTGCGCAAAAGAGACAATTTGAAAAACTCACCAAGATAGAAGTAAAAACGCAACCAAAAGTGAGGGGCTGTCAATGACAGTGCGCACTGACTATTGATATGGGTTGAACATTGAACAAACACTTGCCTTGATGGTGTAACACTCTCCTCCCACATCTACCCAAGTAATTGTCCAACCAGGGTAAACATGTGACAAGAGGCTACTATGATGGGATTCAAACTCCTATGTGACCTTAAGTAAGTGGAATATACAAAAACACAACATAAAGACCTTTCACACCAACATAAGGACTCCCAGGAACCATCCCAACCTTTTTGAAAATTAGCCCTTAGGTTCCACTTAGTTTTTAGGCCAATTAACTTCCAGACTCTCCCATGCTATGGACATGCGTGCATCCAGAGGGCTCTAGATGCTCCCACAACATTGCATGCCAGTGACCAGGGACTATTTTTCTCAGTGTTGTACCAACATCCTTGGGATTTGAGCCACTTTTTCAAGCCTAGAGCCCAGGTCAATGCCCATAATTAAATGACACCCTGAGAACAAAACGATAACAAGGTAATGATGATACAGATGCAATTACTTGAACAAGGGCTTGAATGGACCCCTACTAGCCATGACATGCATTTTGTCAAACATATCACAAATATGTAATTTACAGGTGTAAACAATAGACCTGAACATAGGGGTCTCATAGTTATTTGAGAATCACTAAGAAGCGTTGTTCCCTTATATTATTCGTTGCATTATCATCTATTAGGACATAGAAAAATTGTTCATTCATTTATAAATAAAAACATGAGGAGAACCATACATCATTATTGTCATAAAACATGCTTATAACCAACATAATAACAAAAAAAATATCAAGGATACATCAGCCATAAAATCCACATGTAAACCAATACATTTATACATAAGATATCAAGGAGAGAACCTCTTATTAATGAATGAAAAATCCAACCTAGGATGGGGCTGCCACGTTCCACCTGACCATAGAATGGTTGAGCCAAATCTCTCTTCAACCATTCATCCTCGTGCCATATTCCAAGCATGAATGTGGGACTCAAACCAAAAGAACCAGCTAGGGAATCTTGAGGCTAAACCACCTCAACCTCATCAATAGAAACCAGGCTTTATCATAATCCATCCGAATCACTAGGCCAACACAATAAACATGTAATAACAGGATTTACCATGATCTCCACTAGATCACTAGGTCAAAATAAGCATGGATGCCATCGGATTTCTCGACCTACACCGTGAGGAATTTCCCTATCTCTTAGTCTCTTAGGCTTTACTGCAATCTACAGTCTTATCCAGGGATCACTAGGCCCTAAACCGAGACACCACCCTCTAGGATTTACTACATATCCTGCCATTCACCTGCAAGGATTCCTAGGCCTAATTAAGGGCAACCACCTCTAGGATTTATCGTATATCCCGCCATTCATTGGTCGATGATGCATAGGCCCACCGAGGCAACACAAAATCTTGATTTACCACAACCCACCGTCTGGTTTAGGGGTTACTAGGCCATGTGTTCTATCTTTTAGAGATCCACCTCACAGAGCTTCAAATCCATCCGACAATCCAGATCTAGCAAAACATGAGAACCCCATCACACCATGGCTATCCAGAAATGGCAAGGCTATGCTTAAAACACTATCACACCTGGAAAAAGCCATGCCATAACAATAAAAGAACCACATTAAATACCATGCATGCCAAATCTAGAAAGGAAAACATACATGCAAATAGATAGCTACAAAGAATATTGTTGTAGCTGCTCGATCCCAATCTTCCATACTTGCTCCTTCCTTCCTCTTACATTCTTTGCCTTTCTTGATCCAATAACAAAGTGCTCCAAGAAAAAATATAAGTGTCGAAGAGTGAGAGAGAGAGAATAATGAGAGAGCTCCAAAACTGAACTGAGAAAAGGTTACAAATTGATCCTCAGAAGAGTTTTTATCAATTAGGCCTCTATTTTCTTCATTTTCCATTATTTTCTTCATTTTCCTCCTCACATGAAACTTGTGACCTTTCACATTCCTTTTCTCCTAATTTCCATTATTTTTATAAATAAATGTGCCAAAAATGCCATTTTGCCTTTCCAAATCCTTAGCCATTTCCTTTGCCAATTTCATCAACCATAATAAACTAAATGAACACCCACACTAGGATGTTTTTCCCAACATTCATCTTGGAATAAGTGTCCCATAAATCATGGTTATTATTTTGCCTTTATTAACTTTTATTACATAGAATTTTCACGAGGTTTGTTACAGAACCCTCCCCCTTGGGGGACACTGTCCTCGGTGTTCAACCACACCTATACCTTAGTAAAACTGATGAAAAGAAAACATACTACCCATGGAGCTTTATAACATAGCTCGATGCAATATTTACAATGATCACCCTGTTGAAAAGCAAACCATCATGACAACATAACAACATGACAACTATAATGAAATGGCACCCATATCAGTTATTGGAGCTTTCTAACATATCTCATGGTGGTATTTACATCCATATACATCTGTACATATACCAAACATCACACCAAAACATATGCCAAAACATATACCAAACATCGTATCAAAAATGCTTTGTCTCAACCAACAAACAATGAAGGATACATAGCCCGCATCTGATCTGCCATCTTCCATGTAGCTTCATCAGGCCCAAAGTGCTTCCAATGCACTTTAACCTGCTCGATTGCTTGGTTCCGAAGCATGAGCATCTTTTTCTACAATATACACTAAGGCTACAACTAGAATTTTCCATCTGGCTCCACTTGCAATATAAACTAGTCAATCACATGATCAACATCTTTAACATACTTATTAAGAAATGACACATGGAAAACATCACGAATTTTCACTGTCAGAATCAATGCATCACATACATCCTCAACATGTCCTCCAATATCCTATTAACCCTCTCTGTCTATCGATTTGTCTATAGATGATAAGTTGTACTGAAGGTCAACTTTGTGCGAAAACCTGTAAACAACTCCTTCCAAAACTTGGAGGTGAATTTTGAATACCTGTCTGACACAATATTCTTTGGAACTCCATGCAATATGACCACATATCTAATGAATATTTGTGTTACATAGCTAGCTGAGAATGTAGACTTCACTGGAATGAAGTGTGCTACCTTTGTCAACCTGTCCACTACTACCGTGATGGAATCATGTTGTCTCACTATCCTTGGCAAACTTGTGACAAAGTCCATGGAAATGACCTCCCATTTCCACTCTGGAATCACAATCGACTTTAGAAGTCCACTTAGATGCTCGCACTCTGCCTTCACTCGCTGAAAATCAAAACACCTAGCCACAAACTCTACTACATCCTTCTTCATATTCGTCCAATAATATAATTTCTTCACTCCAGTCAATGTCTTCTGATAGCCTGGGTGACCTGAATATGGTTTCACATGAAGCTTCCTTAATATCACCTTCTTGAGCTTACTTCTGTCTGGCATATATATCATATCTCTAAAATTGACCAATCCATCCATTGTAAGACAATAGTCCACATCTTGTGCACTTGCACCTGTACCTGTACTATGTTGCAACCTGTGCAAAATCTCCATATACCTAACATCCTGTTGACCTGTCTGGAAGATTCTATCCTGTAAATCTATCTCATAGGAACTCATAACTGCTATATGATTTACATTTATCCACCTGCTAAGAGCATTTGCGACCCTACTATCCTTTCCTTTGATGTATCTGATCTCAAAATCAAACTCACTAATCGTGGCCGACCATCTAGCCTGCCTAGCATTCAGATTTGGCTAGTCAAACAAGTATCTCAACCCAGTGTGATCACTCATCAATACAAACCTCCTGCTAAGAAGATATACATGCCTCCACATCTTCAGTGCATGTATGATCATTGCTAGCTCAAGATCATGCGTCGTGTTAGCACTCCTCAGTGTCCCAAGGTTAAGAAAGGAGACCGATGGAGGTAACTTCAAACTAATCTTTTAGTTTGGCAGCTGGCCCTACCAAACCAGAGAGGGTGCTCTCTATGGTAACAACCAAGGATTTGACTAGTGCAAGAAAGTATTTTAGGTTAGATAGTTCAACTCAATTTGGGGTTTGATTTTAGGGTTTTTGTTGGATGATGGTCTAGGTCTAGGGGGTTAGGTCAGGGTTTCCAAAAGATGAGTTTGCAGAAATATAATGGGGAAAGGTAGGCATGATTAGTTAACATCCTTAATTTGTCATGGTGGATAGGGTAGAAAAGTAAGGTTTCAAAATCAACATGAGTTCTGAATTCATTTTTATCAAAGGAAAATGTAACAAAAATATGAGAGTTTCAACAAAATAGAGCATAAACATATGAATTTTTTTAATACTTATGAAACAATCACAAGAAAGCATTAAGATGGAAGTAGAGAGCACAATACATTCAAACTGATGATAACAGAAGAAAAAACACTGCTAATGAACATACCACAAGAATCCCACTATAATAGCTACAACTCCTATATATTACTCCTGCAAATAGTCACAAATACACTAGCTCCACAAAGCCTTGACTAAACAACATCCAACTCTTCCCTTCAGTTTGATTTGTATAGATATAGACCAAAACAACTCTTTCCCCGTCTTAGGGGTCGAATCCCTCATGATAGGAACTATTTACAAGAATATCTCTGACCAAACCTAAACATAGGGAAGTTAAAAACAAACTCCCTAATTAAACCAATTGATTCATTTTGACTTTAAAAACAAAAGTAAGCATGAATCTACATGAAATTTACATTATCGACCTCATTTACATTTTATTACATCACATGATTCCCCTGGAGGAGTAATTTTACCATCAACTTTGCAATTCACTGGAGAAAATCTGAATTCATGTCTTCCTGGGAAAAGCACAGCAAATTCTGGGAAAAACGCAGCGCCATCTAGGAAAAGCATAGCGCCAACTTGGAGGACAATTTTGAGTGGTTTCCCGTACTCCAAATTTTGATCTGAAGGCATCAATGGAAAGATTAGTATGTCTAGTTTTCCATAGTGTCCTTAAGAATGAAAAATGGCCTCTCGAAGGCTGAGAAAAGTGGATTCTCCCAAGATCACTCTCAAAGCATAGCACCAGGGTGAAAAAAGTGGCAGAAAGTGGTTTTTTGGCATATTTTTGGCTTTTTTGTACCAAGCTAAAAGTTGACATGGTACCCAAGTGGCATAGTTGATATGTGTAGGTGATAAGCTATCCAAGCATGCAAAGTTTTTAACATTTGGAGGCATTAGGGAAAAGCGTAGTGCCAAGGAGCTACACTTTTAGCTCACTGAGATTTTCTACTATAGCCAAAAAGTCACAAAACTTCAAAATTTTCTACAAAAATGGTCTAGGCTTGCCCATTTGAGTTGGAAAATGATGTGCTAGGCAATGAGAGAGGCCTCATCCATCAAATCAAGTTTATCCTTCTTCCTTCGCTCAATTAGAGTTTTCCTCAATTCCCTTTTCAAGTTTTTGACCCCGATTTGATTGATCAAGTGTCGAGTGTAGTAATGCCTTTCCATGTGCCTATATAGGTTGGTGGCCCTGTTTTCCCTTTTTAGGAGCATCTCCAAATGATCATTGACCTTCTTAATCGTATACTCCTTGTTTTCTTCAAGATCTGCTTCAAATGATTTAACAAGGTCTTGCTAACCTAACAGAGGAGATGGCTCACTCCCTTGCCCTTATTGTCTCTGTAAACCTCTGGTCTTTGGCCCTCTAGGATTGATGCAAACCTTCTTTCCTTCAACCTATTCCACATCTACCACTTCCTTTCCTTTGTTAGGCTCTGCCACCACATCAGTTTTATGTTTGTTGAGAAATATATTTTTTAGCTTTAGCTGCCTGTTTCCCTGTTGTAGGAATGCAATGATATAGTTTGCCTTTTTCAATTCATCCTTTAGACCTATGATTTCTGCCTCTTTCTCCTTGATGATTTTCTCATGTGACTTGTCCTCATCATGCATTACTAGATCTTCCATATAGGTGTCAAAATCTACCTGCTTTTCCTCTTGCAAAGGTGCCTAATGGAGTAAACACAAGCCTCTTTGCTTTGGTGTATGTTTTAGTCACCTCAGCCCTAACTATTCTTGTTATAGGTTTTCTTGTAGAACCTAGTTCTTATGGTCTTGGTGATGCCAAAGGTGTAGACTGACTGCTAGATTGAGTTGGAGTAGGCAAAAGAGAGGTTGACTGCATGAATGCCTCCCAAGACGGGTTGATGTGTGTAAGTCGATGGCAAACAATTATTTTCACCAAGCTGTGATGGAACAAACTTTCTTGATGATCTTTCCCATTGCTATGTACCTTTTCTTCCATTTTGACCAAGCTTCTGTAGAGGTAGTGAGGTAGGTTAAGAGGTTTAACACCTATGAAATGCACATGTAATCTAAAATGGTACTGATATATCCTTGAAAACCTACTCTCACATGTGAAGTATTTCATGATCATTTTCATGAGAGGGGCATACTTGTCAAGCAATTGTCTAAAAGGAAAAATATGTTTTGGGACAACTTTGTATGCAGGTTTCAAGAACATTTTGTAATTTTCAAGGTCTAGGTCTGTCCTCTTGAACCAAACCTCTCCATGATCAGGGGGCCCAGTGGCTATGGAAATGGCCTTGGTTGAAAGGGTAAACGTTATCCTTGCAATTTTTTCCTTATCTCTCCTTAGGCTAGTGGCGAAGCTGCTTGTTAACTTTTCATTAAAACCTAACTCTTCAATCTTTTGGCAAAAAACAAGGCAACGTGCATCTTAGAATGAATTCTTAAAGAAGGGTGAAGCCATGATGTCCTACACTTTAGTGGGTTTATATATGATGATTTGGCCTCCCTTAGGCTTCTTTTGATCATTTTTTGGGGTTTCTGGATCCATTTCAAACCCTAGCTCACTAAGAATAGGAATTAGGGTTTTGTGTTAGGAAAACAAGGGATTTTGAGGCAGTTTTAGGAATGGAGGGAGATGAAGGGGTTGGGGAGCTTCTAAATTCTTGGTAAAATTTAGGGGGGTAGGGATAGATGTTAGGGAGTGTAGGGAAGTGAAATTATAGGGGATGGGTGAGGGGAAAGGGTGCAAAAGTGGAAAACACAACCCTAACCTAGGAAAGTGTAGTTTAGGCAAGGGTTTATGATGAATTGAAGGAGATGAGGGAAATGCGTGAAAGGAGGTGTCAAGAAAAGTGAATGAAGGTGAGGGAAGGTGGTTTTAGCCTTAACTTAGGGTTTTCTTAGAGAATATGGATAAAAAACACCCATGCAACCAAAACTAAAGCAAACCCTAGGAGAGGGTGAATTCTAAGCTTTCAAAGGCAAATTGAAGCAAATGGAAGGTGGAGGAGGGGCATGAGAGCCTCTCTTACTTTTATTTCAGGAGCTGACACCTTTGGTTGTTGAAGAAATCCCTTGAAAATGAATATTTGTTACCTTGGAGGGAAAATGCAGCACTTGGAAGAAAAGCACAGTGTTGCTGGAGAAAAGCGCAACACAATAGTGAAAAGCGCAGTGCAACAATAATTTGGCACTCTTGGGAAAAAAATTGTCTTTCTAAAGGTGAGGATGACTTTTAGTGATGGATTTAAGTCTTGAGAGGATGGAATGAACGAATTTTTTTATCTTTTCATCTTTTATAGGCAAGGAGGTCGATTTTGTCTTAGGTGGTAATGTGGGCCCACCTTCTGTGTTACATCTTAATGAAGATACAAATATTACATCTCAATGAAGATAAAAATATTACATCTCAATGAAGATAAAAATATGCTTTAGAGATCATTATAGAGTACTTTCTCTACTTACTACTCCCACAATGATGACCCAGATGATGTCATGACTATTTTTGACCATTTTGATGACTTGACCATAATGATGACATCTAATGGAGAATGAAACTGATGATTTGGACCTTTGTACATTGCAATATGAGTGACCATGAGGTGATGATTGAGGTGATGATCAAGGCACTTTATTGATGACTCATCAGAATGAATGATGGCATGACCAAGATGGCAGTTTGACCATGGAATGGAGGGAGTAGTAACCTAACTAGACATACTAACCAGTGATCAATTTTTAGTTGAAAACCTATTGAAAATATAAAATTTTTACCTAAGACCCCAACAAAATTTTTGAAAGAGTACATTTGATCACTGGCGACTGGTAGGACTGACATACACTAACACATCAGATAGTTATGCTCGTGCTTATTGAGTTTCTGTCACTCATAGCACACTACATGTCCTCCTTGCATAAGGACTCCACCAAGTCCTCTCTTGCAAGCATCTTTACATACTACAAATTCTTTTTCCGGATCTACAATCTAGTGCATGTGTCAACAACTACTTGAGTTGTTCAAAATTGGCCTCACACTCCTGTATCCATTCAAACTTCTTATCTTTCCTCTCTAATGATTTAATAGGATAAGAAATATACGAGAATTTCTTGATGAACCTAATATAATAGTCTACCAACCCCATGATATATCTCACCTCATCCACATTCCTAAGGGTTTCCCACTCCATGATATCTCTTATCTTCTCTGGATCTGCTATTATGCGCTCCTTGGAGACAACATATCCCAAGTAATGTACCTCAGTCTAAAAGAAACCACACTTGTTGAGATTAGCATACAACTAATGCTCTCTCAACAATCTCAACACTGCAACGAAATGCTTGACATGCTCTTGTTCATTTTTAGAATATACCAATATATCATCAATGAACACAATAACAAACTTGTCCAAATAGGGAAGCAACACACTATTCATCAAGTACATAAATGTAGCTAGAACATTAGTCAAATTGAATGGAACTACAACAAACTCATAATGCCCATACCTGGTCCGAAAAGTTGTCTTGCAAATGTCATCCTCTTTGATATGTACATGGTGGTATCCTGATCTCAAATTAATCTTCGAGAACAATGATGCTCCCTTCAACTGATCGAACAAGTCATCAATCCTCAACAATGAATATATATTCTTGATAGTCATTTTGTTCAACTACCTATAGTCAATGCATAATATGAGAGTACCATCCTTCTTATTCACAAACAATACCGACGTGCCCCAAGGTGATACACTTGGCCTAATTTATCCCTTGTCCAACTGCAAATTCAACTCTACCAACTCATGTATACCCATCCTGTAAGGTGCTTTTGATGCTAGAGTTGCCCCTGACACTAACTAAATAGAAAAGTCTACTTCCCTATGAGGTGGAAAATCTGAAATATCCTCAAGAAATATATCCTAAAACTGTTGCAATATTGAGTACCCACTCAAAACATCTGCATTCTCAACTTCCTTACCCTTGTCACTATAAATATGCACTGCAAATAACACACACCCTTTTTTGCGACTGCGCTTTTCCTGTATAACTGTTACCATTCTAATTGATGCAACTTTATTATTTCCCTATAAGACTCTTGGTTCCCCATTGTCATCCAAGCACTTGATGGCTTTGTCATAACAATCCACCTTGGTTCTATGAAGGTACAACCAATCCATTCCCAACAACATAATTTATGATCCCAACGGTAATACATTCAAATGTGCTGAGGTAAACATGACATTCAACTCAAATGCACAAGCTCTTACCCAATGATGAGATCACTTCTTTGTACATGTAGCCAACTGCACTAACCAAGATTTTTCATGCACTTCTTTATTCAAACCACACTTATCCACCAAGTCAAGATTAACATAACTATAATTAGATCTAGGGTTAATCAAAATAGAAACAACTTGATCACAAATCTTACTGTCCATCTCAATGATAGATGCTTGATGGTCCACTTGTCTATTATCTTGTGTTGCATAGATACAAGGAAGCTCTGACCAACATCCCCAACACTCTGCGCCTCATGTGCACTATATACCTAAGGCCTACCACCCTGATTCTGTGGGCAATCTCTCTTAAAGTGTTCCTTACCGCATGTCCAACACTCCAATTGTCCAGTACCATCACCTCTATGCTGCTACTGTGATCCATGTCCCTGTCCAGCTGCATTGAACTTCTTTTGTGGTGCCACATCTTCTTTCTCTTTTGCATTCTAAGGCTTTGTTCTTTTCTACTGCCATTTACCTTTATCCTTTTCCTTCCCTTTCCATCCTTACTGAGATTCATTCTTACACTTTGAATGTTCATAACAATGCTTCAATTCCCTAATAACTCCCTCAAGGGACCGTGGCTCATCATACTCAATCCAATCTTTAAATGCTAATGGAAAACCACTGACAAATCGCTGAAATTTAGCCTTATCATATTTAAGATACGGTACATACCTCAATAGCTCTAGGAACTTAGTCATGTACTCTTCATCTGTCATCGATCCCATCTTTAGCACATATAATTGTTTGGCCTTACTATAGCAATACCTTTCTGACAAATACTTCAACTTGAAAAGCCTCTTGAACTCATGCCAACTCAAGTCCTTTGTCCTGATGTCTCTGACCCACTTCACATCTTCCCACCAGATATTTTCTTTACCTTTCAGGTTGAAGATAACAATTCCGCCCTTCATGTTTTCTGTGTACTCATGTAACTCAAAGAACTTGTTCATCCCAAGTATCTAAGTCTCTGCATCTTCTGGTTTATTAGAGTCTCCATCAAAAGTAGGTGGCTTTTCTTCCTCTTGTAAGGATGATAATCATGATGCCTATTAGAACCATAACTAGAATAATACCTGTATACATCACCTCTCCTATCCGAAGTATCCAACAACCTATCATCTCTAACAATGTCATCTCTATCCGACCTGTGACCACCATGAGACCTGCTTCCATATGCCCCATTAGCTCTGTCCTCTTGCCGATGGTTGATCTGAAGTGGCCCTTGTCGCTACAATTCTAACAAACTCTGAAGAAGTATTGCATTAACCTATGCTTATTTCTCCTATGCCTGTATGATTTTGTCAATGTGCTTCTTACAACTCCTTATTTATTCCTTCAAGCTTCTCAATGTGTTTGCTAATTCAAAAGAGTTCCCAACACCATGCTGCTCATCTGATTCATAGGGAGAATATTTATAGTCTACCATCTTGCTAGCCATTTTGATCTCTTTCCTGCAAGGCATACTATGTCAGCTAAACCAAATCACAATAAACCAATGTACCTTAACATAATCTTGGGAGGATATATCGTTTTCAAGATTAAGCAATCAACATAATACATGTATAACATGATCATAACAGCATATAGACATATAACACATAAGCATATAACCATGTAACCATTAGTTTAGCTAGAGTCCAGTCATCGATGCATGACATTATCAACTATACAAACCATGACCTCATGCATGACAACCACAACCATACCAGTGTACACTTGATAATACACAAGCATTAACAACATGTAACCAATCATACACTCATGACGATACGCTTCACAACAACAACAACATCCTCTTTCACATGGCGACATCACTATAACCATGAACAACACCATGCATATGCGACAAGCATATAGACAACAATGATGAAAAGCTCATGTGCAATTGACATGAATGCATGACCAACACATATCACCCATCCAGTCCAAGGGGTGAACCATGCTCTGATACCACTCTGTAACACCCTCCTCCCACATCTACTGAAGTAACTATCCAACTGGGGTAAACATGTGACAAAAGGCGACTATGATGGGATTCAATTTATTATGTGACCTTAAGGAAGTGGATTCTATGGAAACACAACATACAAACCTTCCACACTAGCATGAGGACTCCTAAGAACCATCCCAACCTTTCCAGCAATCAGCCCCTGGGTCCCACTGAGTTTTTAGACCAATTAACTCTCAGACTGTCCCATGCTATGGGCATGTCAACATCTAGTGTACTCTGGACGCTCGCACATCATAGCATGCGAACATCCATGGGCTATTTTTCTAAGTGTCATGCCAACATCCTTGGGATTTAAGCCAGTTTTTCAAGCCCAGAGCCCAGGTCACTACCCAAAATTAAATGACACCTTTATAACAGAAAGATAACAAGGTAATGATGATACAAATGCAAATACTTGAACAAGGGATTGACTAGAATCGTACTAGCCATGACAAGCATTTTGTCAAACATATCACAAATATGCAATTTACAATTGTAAATAACATATCTAAGCATAGGGGTCTCACACTAATCTGAGAATCAATAAGAAGCATTTTTCCCTTATATCATTAGCTGCAATATCATATGTTAGGTTATAGATACATTATTCATTCATTTACAAATAAAAACACGAGGATAACCATAAATCATCACCATCATAAAACATGCTTATAACCAACATAATAACAACAAAAATATCAAGGATACATCAACCATAAAATCCACATATAAACCAGTGCGTTTATACATAAGATATCAAGGAGAGAACCTCTTATTAATGAATGCAAAATCCAATTTGGGATGGGAATACCAAGTTCCACCCAACCGTAGAATGGCTGAGCCAAATCTCTTTTCATCCATTCACCCTCATGCTATATTCCAAGCATGAATGTGGGACTCAAACCAAAAGAACCAACCAGGGCATCTTGAGGTTAAACCACCTCACCCTCATCAATATAAACCACACTTTACCGTAATCCATCCTTAATCACTAATCCAACACAATAAACATGTAATAACAAGCTTTACCATGACCTCCACCAGATCACTAGGTCAAAACAAGCATGGATGCCACCAAATTTATCCACCTATACCATGAGGAATTTTCTTGTCTCCTAGTCTCTCAATATTTACCGCAATCCATAGTCTGATCCAGGGATCATTAGGCCCTAAACTGAGACAGCACCATATAGGCTTTACAGTATATCCCACCATTCACCGGCAAGGATTCCTAGGCCTAATCAAGGGAAACCACCTCTTAGATTTATCGTACATCCCGCCATTCACCAGTCGAGGATTTATAGGGCCACCGAGGCAACACAAAATATGGCTTTACCACAACCCACAGTCCAGTTCAGGGATTACTAGGCCATGTGTTCTATCATTCAGAGATCTACCTCACTCAACTTCAAATCCAGCTCAACTAAAACATGAGAACTCCATCACACCATGGTTATCTAGAAATGGAAAGGCTAGGATGAAAACAATGACACACCTGGAAAAACCCATGCCATAACAATGAAATAACCACATGCAATACCATGAATGTCAAATATAGCAAGGAAAACACACATGCAAATTGATACCTGCAAAGAATATTGTTGTAGCTGCTCAATCTCGATCTTCCTTGCTTGATCCTTCCTTACTCTTTCCTTCTTTTCCTTTCTTGATCCAATGCCAAAGTGCTCCAAGAAAAACTGAAAGTGTCCAAGAGTGAGAGAGAGAGAGAGAATAATGGGAGAGCTCCAAAGTTGAACTGATAAAAGGTTACAAATTGATCCTTGGAAGCCTTTTTATCAATTAGGCCTCTATTTTCTTCATTTTCCATTATTTTCCTTCATTTTCGTCCTCACATGCAACCTGTGACCCTTCACCTTCCTTTTCTCCTAATTTCCATTATTTTCATAAATAAATGTGCCAAAAATTCCATTTTGCCTTTCCAAAGCCTTAACCATTTCCTTTTCCAATTTCCTTAGCCATAATAAACCAAATGAACACCCACATTAGGATGTTTTTCCCAAAATTAAGCTTGGAATAAGTGTCCCATCAAATGTGGTTATTATTTTTCCTTTATTAACTTTTTTACATATAATTTTTACTAGGGCTGTTACAGACAGACTGTGCTTATGCTTGTTCAAACTTACATGGAAGAATGTGTTCATGAACTCATTGCACACAGAGCATGTGTGAGCAAGTGACTTCGATCGATCAAGAAGTGACCATGGAATGACTGATTGTAAGATCCATAGTAGGCTCCAAAATCCAAGTACATGAAACATTTTGGAGGGTGTTTGTCACAACGAAAACACTTTGTGACACACTGTTAGAACTCTAGCTTCTTTGCCTTGGTCAATTATTCCATGCAAGGTCTATTTCTTTAGGAAATATTGATTCATTTTCCATATTACCATGGTTTCCCATTCATAAACATATTCATATTCATTCCTTTACTCGGTTAAACACAAACATAAGATCAATGATCACACAATGTTTTGAATCATGACAATGTAATGAAGTTCGCGAGCTTTATATTTTTAGAGTATAGTTTTTCATATCTAGTGTTTCTCCACTGCCAACAGGCCTGGACAGTACTCGACGGAGTCACTTAAGGAACACAAACATTTCTCCGCTATCAGGGAGCCTAAGCAGTACCATAATTGAGTTGTTTTCTTCACCTCTATGCACAGAAAGCCTTTTTCTTCTTTCACCTTTATTTATTTATTTTATATAGGAATGTGAATCAAAACTTATTTATTGCATGGGCAGAAGAGGGATCCCAACTTATTGAGGCAGGAGAGGTTGTTCCTTGAGAGAAGCATATACAATACATTTGATATTGGTTTGCTTGTTTATATTTTCCCCTTGCCCTTCTCTACTTGATTGGATCAACCTAAAAACACCGAAACTTAAAAAATTTCGCGTAGGGATGAGGTTTCTAGAATAGACATGGAGAGCATGGTTTGACACAAGGCTTTCTTAATGCAAGGATCACATTTTTCGTCAGAACGTCATCAATCAAAAGATGTAACCAAGATAAGGAAGAAGGACAAAAAGTTAGCCAAATGTTGCAGTGTCACAAATTCCTTTTCTATTTTTCCGCATTCCTATTTGAGCCAACAGAGCGTCTTCATGAATGGTCTTACAAAACAAAGAAAAGACAACACACAACAAGGAAGAAAAACCATAATACAAAATGGAAGGAGGCTAACTGAAAAAATGATGTGAAAAAAAAATGAGAAAAAACAAGACAAACTACAGAAAATGAATGCAAGATGGATGTGTAGGTAAACGAATATGAAACTAAACCTACTCCTAAGCTACTCTTCTAGAAGGTCAAGGTCACATATATCAATTTTCCAATGTATCAAATTTCCAATGAAGCCATCTTAACTACTTCTGACATGCATTCACAAATATATAAACAATTAAAACTGATATAAAGAAATGTGCAACAAAATATATAAGAATTTGAATAACTTGCACAAAAATTTGAAGGTATTTGCTGTTAGCATAAAGATAGGCCATAGCCACTATTTCTAACCAGTTCACATTCTTACCTCTTTGATAAAAACCATCATTCAACAAACCTAAGAAGCTTCTTGCAAATTTGTCTTTAATTACACCAAACTCCTTAGTAAGCACGTGGAAAGATCGAAAGTTATTATTTATGACGGAGCCTGCTAGGTAAGATTGCTCCACCATTCAGAAATTGGATCATAAAATTCGTGACAATCCTCTTGAAAACCCTGAAATATTTGAAAATATGGATTTTGAATTAAAGGCAAAGGATTACGACGAGAACCTTTTGAGGATAAATAGGTATGATCATATTCAACGGGCGTGTCAAGATAGGGAGGAATTGACATAACCATTCGTGAGTGTGGAAGCTCCTCAATCACTTGATAAGTACTTAGAGAGTGAGAAGTTAAACCATAAAAATCAAAGGATGTAAAATGAATGTCATTGGATGTGTTGATGGGAAAATAGTAAGTTGAAGGACAGTCATCAAAAACAAAATCATGATCAGATGGGATGATTAAAGTATCAAATTCCTAGTTTGTAATTACCAAAGGTAAATCAATTTGAACAGTTCTGCAAATGCTCTTCATAATAGAATCATCTTCCTCACGTGACGAGTGTAACAAACCATTTTCTTGTGACTAGTTACACACTACACTAGCATCGTAATCATCGAAAGAAGTAAAAATTAATGTTAGTATAGCAAACACATGAAACCCTTTACGGTAAAACAGGTGAAGAGGAATTTGATTCGTCAAACAATGCATGCATTCACTGAACACTAGAGGATTTCAGGTGTGATGAAGCAAATATTAGCATCAAAATATTCAAAAGAAGGATTGGGAGCTGATTGCTTTCTGAAGAGTGTGACATGTATGACTCCTTTGGCTAAAGATAATATTTAGAATAATCAACTTCACAGTTCCATGATTCTATGGGAGATACACATTCCAAACCCAAGTTTGATACAAGTGATTTGCATGAATATGAATCATCTTGAATTTGATTATAAATCAAATCTTGAAGGTTCAAAAGATCATTTCTGCAATGCCAAATATATTTCTAGAAATAATTACATCGAGTGAAACCATGCAGAAGGAAGAGATTTGCGAAGAAAACCAGACTTGACTCTGTTCGGGGGTCTTACTAGGGTTGCTAGAGACTAACATAACCATCAATGGAAGTTGAAGTGCCTCAAATCTCTGGGAAGTCCTGGAACTTTCAAGGATTGTAAAACTACATTCCAAAGATTGAACTAGATCAAGCATGGTGTGAGGATAGTTTCTTTCACTGATTTGGATGAGATCACTATTAATAAGATGGAATCCATCTGTATCACTGATTTAATCATATTTTACAACTTCGAAAACCGTATTAATCAAGTCAAAATATTCTTTTGATCGCAAATCTAGAGATGGAGAAATTTCATGAGCAAGCTGATTTGAAGAGTTGTCTTCATGCAAAACAAGAGATGATACAGGATAGAAATGATAATCAATGATTTGATAATTTTCTCTTTCATCATGGACAACCTCACTACCTTTTGTCAATTGAGAAGTGAGCTCATGCGATGAAGCACTTGAAGAGCATGGAGTATCTCCATCGCATGTAGATGCATTGCTAATAGGAGATCACAAGGGAAGGTGAGACAGAGAGGAAGTTTCAGTGAGAGCATTTTCTTCGAACAAAACAGAGTCTAGATCTAAATCTTTCATACTAAAATTTTCATGTGAAACTGAAAGATCAATTGGTTCACTTTGGAATTCATCACTGTATACATCAACATAATTATCATCATCAGAGTGATTGTTTTCCAATACTACAGATATAAACAAATTGATTTCATTTGATTCATTATTGAGATTAACAGATTCAATATCAGTCAAGAATGAGGAGACACCATCTTCAAATGGAGGATTTTGAAAAAGAGAAGAAATATTGAACGAATCTTCACCTTCCTACTCCTCTACCTGTGTAAAGTGACTATCTTGAATTGAATCGCAATTTGAGCCAACAACTTGAAAATTAGGAGAGTGCATAAAAATAGTTGATGGAGAAGATTAATTAAGTAGATCACAGTACAAAAAGTCACAACATGTAAATGATAAAGGATAATGGAAATCTGAATCAGATTCAAGAATAGAGTTATGAGTGTTGATACTATCTTGAAGAATAGAAAAATTGGTTTTCACCATAGGCTTCATTAGCCATTCTGAGATTTCCTCTATTGGATTTGAATCATGAAAAGGGGAAGGAGGATGAGAAGATGGATTAGGGATTTAATGTGAAGATTTCCCAACTTTACAATCATTGCAAGGAGGCACCCGCATTGGAACTGAAAAGGAGGAGGGCAAGGAACATAAGGACTAACAAGTTCCTCCTCTAAAATTAGGGGTGTCTCTTGGTTTACAGGAGTTGGGGATAGATAAACATAAAGTGGTATGGATTCATCGTGCAAAGAGGTAAAAACTAATCACTCAAACTCTTGTTTCAAGAAATCCTAATCCATATCCTCATAAGGCAATTCATGACAAAGGTGAAGGAATCTATTAGAAAAATCCTCAACTGATTCATTAGGCTTCATTCTTAAGTGATTTCTTCTTTTACAAAGATCTCAATAATCATACCTATCAAAGTCTTGATGAATCTCCTCGAGGAAATGATGAAAATAATGGATGGAAGCAGGTGGAAATGTATGGCACCATCGATTAACATGAAATTCAAGGGTGAGGAAGAAAAACACACAAGAAAACTCTTGATCATCCATTTCGTAAGATTCACAAAATTTAAGAAAATCATAAATGTGCTCGGTTATAGATGTTCCATCCTCACCATCAAACTTTAATTGAGATAAGTGATAGAGAGGCTCATCAGGGATTCAAAATTGACAAATGGATAAATTGGAGAAACACCCCAGGAGTAAAATTTGAGGATGACTAATTTTAGATAAGAGGTTCAAAATAGACTCAATGGGCACAAATTATCATCTAGCCCTCCTTCTAGCGCTATTGTGGACAACGTTGAAATTTCGTCAACTAAGGGTTCTCCCCGATGTGAAGTCCCAATTGGAGCTCACACCATTTGGGATAGGAGCCCCATATGAAATATCGACTAATTATCAGTTGTCTTAAAGATAGGCCTTGGCTCTAACTATGAGCAAGAGAGATGAGTGCAAATGTGCCTTCAAAAAGCAAGGTAGGTGTGCCTAGTGAGTGTTTGGTCGTATGTGTGTCAAATTTATTTTACTGTGGAAGGGGAGGAGAAGTGATCCTCTAAGAGAGAGGTAATAGTACCACCTTATTAGAGACACACATGAACATAAATAATACGACATCAGTCTGATAAACCCATATCTAAGATGTTGTTGTTAGAAAAAATAGAGATAGAGCGAGAGATCGGTCACACAACAAAAAGCACTTAATATTTTTATTGATCATCACAGGTACAAATATATAAGCCACAAATTACTAAATTCAACACAACCAGATCACCAGTACAACTCACACATTCGAAACAACGACTTCTATACTGACTCCTCATAACTCGCAATGACAACTATACATGACATGGAAGCATTACTTCCGAAATCCTCCTTTAATGCTTACATGGATAACAAGAAAAAAACATATTACAACAAAAAATAAATATCTATCTGACTAGTCTTCATCAGTACCCACATCCACTCTATAATCTCACAAACATTTCTCTTTCACCACCACATCTTCGAGCTGTCACTTGACCTCTATTTAAAGTGTAACCGCCTCTGACCATCGTTTATGAACTTTGAAAAATCAACAATATTGACAACTGAGCTCGTCGGGGCTTCTGCAATAAGATTCGTCTAGTAATGAACCATCCTATGGACCAACCACCATCTGTCGGATATTTCACTTTTGCCTCTCCATCAATTGATAGGATGGAGGTCTGGATACTGAATGTGCTCAAGAGTTGATCAAACAACTTGACCTTACACAAGAATTGATGGTTCGGATACCAGGGCTTCCAGTCTCAGAACCACCAACCCTTTTTATAACCAAAATTACTAACACACAAGAATTGACGTTTTGGACATCGGGGCTTCCAGTTTAAGAACCATCAATCCTTTTTATAACCAATAAAAACATAAACACCAACCCCATTGTGGTGAAGTAAAATTATGAGTGTGGACACAAACAATTCTTCTAGCCTGATAATGGATCTAGCCACAACTGATACATTCTATGGAATATTTCCTTAGGTTAGAACCAATTAATAGGGCCTACCTCTTAGCACGCTTATCCCGATTGATGATGACCTTGCTTGCTCACTCCAGCTATCTCTCGTTTCCTTCTTCGAACCCCTGAAACAAGTAAACAATAACAAACAACAATCGTGATAATAGACAAATTGTAATTCAACCTACTTAGCAAGTCAAGGAAAAATAAGCCATAAACATGTAAGATGACACATGATGTAGGAAATCAATAGATAGTTGCATATATATTGAATCAAGAAGAGATTACAACCATTGTCTTGACGGTTTTGTTCTCCTCCGATAAAACCAGGTTCCCAAAAAATTCTGTTAGCATTCCATGATGGCCTCAACAATGATAGTTTTAAGGCTCTTCCCTTTAGGCTTCACACTAAACCAAATTCACACTTCTCCCTCACACAACTAGAGAGCTACAAACTATGAATAGCTTGTTGTTTACTCCAAACTTAATTAGCACTAGCACACCAACATTAACACTTCAACACTAGCTTGTGCTTGGGAAAATGGAGGTTTATATAGCATGAATGGATGGGAGATGGTTCCTCTTCTCATGGGAGAAGGTCTTATCTCTTGAGGTAGTTCTATCCTTATAGGGGAAAGGAGCCCAAATTGACATCCTCGACTCCATCTGACTCAACCATTTACCAGACTTCCATTACGAAGCTTCTAGAGCTGGAAGCTTCGACTCCTTAATTTAAAAAACTTTCCAAAAGAGGACCGATGCAACTCAAACAAATCTCAGTCACTCTGGTTGGCATTAGGGACAGTGTTAATCCTTGCATATCAGTGTGAGGAGGACAAGGGTCATTAGCACCAGTCTCGCAAACTGGGAAAAACATAATATTTTTGGGAAATGATGCAAAAGGGAATTGTCCTGCTCATGAAGAGGGACATAATGGGAGTTTCTTCATGATGGAAAAGCATGTAGGGTTCATTGTAGAGGTCCTCCAGGATCAAGGAATGGGGAGTACAGGGACAATGAATTTTTTTTGTGTGTAACAGATGCCTCCTAAAGCGTGAAGGCCGAACTAGAGTGAGGGATGAAATGCTTTATGAATCAGTGCGGGGAACCAGAATCTGTCATCAGAAAACTTACAAGTATAGATACATATACATAACTGAAAACTCTGTCAAACGATACATGAATCATGGCATGGATGCAACCATCTAGAGAATGATCATGTAACTAGATCTAGGTATGGGTACAACCATTCGATAAAGAGGATCATATTGAAACCAAGGTATGGTCGCAGCCATCCAATAATGAGAAGTATCACATATGATAACTCATGGTATGGTTGCAACCATCCATCTGAAAGAGACATGTATATCAACATAATCATGTCACATCCTTTTGCAACCTGGACTTTTGTAATCTGAGCCCAAGGTCTTGCGCTCCAACACGACCCGATCAAAGTATGAATTCTAACATGTGAATAGATGTGTTGACGTCGAACATGCTAGAAAATCACTTGATTACCAGTCAATGATGTAAGTTATTAACAAGCACGATAGAAACCACCAATAATGACAATGGTTCTCAAGGTACCATTAGCACAATTCATGGAATGTGAATACAGGAACTGAAGTCGAACATCTGTGAAATCACCCGATCGAAAGCCAATGATGCGAACTTGTCATCGAGTGCAAAGAACCTGCCATTAGGGCATGCAAGCTCTAAGGTACTGGAAGGGAGTCTCTCGGTCAACTTCCCGGATAATGAGCTGAAGTCAATAGGAAGCGATCATGTCGAAGGAGGGCAATAATGTATCCCACATCATCGACACAAGACAAAGGGATGCAAAATGATTTTGGATGATATAAAGAATCAGGGGTAAGTGTAACTGTAGAAGGACAACTCTTGAACATATTGGGGACACAACTAGAAGTTTGGCAGCTTTTGGATCCATAGGATTGGTGGTCGTGATGACGTGGCAGAGATAAAATGGAAGGCAAAAATAAATGGCCCAACCCAGGAAGGTCAACGATAAAAAGGAGGATATCCCAACTCGACACGAAACATGAAGTGTCATGTTCAAGAGTGAGCTGCCGACACAACTGATTATATTTCCAAATCTCCCCCCGCCATTTCTGGCAGGTACCCCAATTATTTTTAATCGCAATCTTGGAGGGGATAACATATGCTTTCACTGTAAGTTCATCCTCCGGATGAATTTGACCTAGTAAGTTTAACGAGCCCTAGGAAGGAGAAGCTCATGTTCATCATTATGACGAATCTGATGTCGTTTAATATTTTAACAAGTTTGACAAAAGTGTAACTCGGTATCTTTTTCATGTTTAGAGAGTTTGAAAAAGACAAGGAAAAGAGAACTCCACATGGTCCTTTTTCGTACATTTGTGTCTCTTGAGCCCGAAAAGGTAGAAAATGATACTTGAGAGCCGCTTGACCATTTTAGTCAAGGAGTTCCTTTTTCATAAATATTTTATCCCAACCCGAAAAAGGGGTAAACATATACTGGGTAAACGACATTTCACAGCCTTTAACAAGTTCAAAATGACAAGATCTGGCAATATTTTCATATTTGGAGAGTCAGAAAAGAGCTCAAATATGACTCCCTGCTTTTATTTGCTTTAATGAGTCTAAAATGGAACAATACTCGGCAATATTTTCATGTTTTACGAGTCAGAAAAGAGCTTAAAGGTGACTCGTCCTAGAGGAATGAGTCGTATAAAGGGTAGCAACTGGTTCCGACAATGGAGGAGCTGCTTAAAACATGTAATGGTCAATAGGCAGGCTAATAAAACCACTCATTGCTACGGTTCTTGAGGAAAGGAAAAAACAACCAAGTGAAAGCATATGATCAACCAATGAGATGGTGGCAATGGAATGAAACAACCAAGGCTCATCTAGCAGAAATTCGCTGATAAAAACGACAATCACGAGATGTAAATTGCGCATCGGTTCATTTTTACATAAGCTTGAACCATGGAGAACTCTGCTTGGATTTGGTTTGATTTTTACACAAGCTTGAAATAAAGACAAACTATGCTTGAGTTAAGTTTGCATGCCCCCAGCATAATGAATCAATTCGAGGTACATGCCTCCAAGCTTCATTTCATTTAGCTAGGTGAATGGAATGAAGGTTCACTTTCGAGATCTTAGAAAGACTCGATTGGGATTTTATGACATCTTAATCAAAGACTTGATTTGGAAAAGGGAGTTGCTTCATTTTTTAATGAGGTTGAAATAGTAAAAGAACTATCCTCGAGACCCTTGTTTCATTTTTTAATGAGCTTGACACTAGACAAAGAACTATGCTCACACCCTTTTTTTCGTTTTTTAACGAGGTTGACACAAGACCAGGAACTATCCTCATGACATTTTTTCATGACCCATAAGAGAACATGGCTTCCAAGAGGTCTTTAATATACTGAAGAACCATGCTTTGGGAGAAATACATTTCATTTGGTACCAAAGACAAATCGGGTTCCAATGCCCCCAGTACATAATGTACAATACCATTTGTGTGATCATCAGTAGATGTGGAGACGGAACGGGTAGCCACATAATTGAACTATGGCGGGGAGGGTATTTCTTGCAAAAAAGAGATGATAGGGGACAATGGTTGCAAAGGAGGCACATGGTGACCAATGAACGACAATTGATTAATGGTCACAATTCTCCTTTCGTGTAAAAAACAAACCACATGGAAAAGTGAAGAAACAAGAGCTTCCATGAAATAAACATAGTCGCATCCAAGGAGAAGATTGAAATCTAAGGGACCTTGGACTACCATCACGTCTATATAGAAAGTCTTTCCTCCCAAAGTAATTGGGAACTTCAGAAGGATCCCTAAGGGTTGACTGGTTCCTCCATTGAAGGCCAATAGATTTTGAGTGACAGGCACAAGCTATGGGGAACCCAAAGCTTACCAAGTAGTAGAAGGCATGATGATAACATACGCGCCTTCATCTAACAGAGTGCCATGTAATACCATATTATAGGCTTGTACTGTGATCTGGAAAGGCACATAAGATGGGAGGCGGAGTGCAGTCAATTGACTCCAATCAAAGGAAGTAGCAAAACTGCTTGGTGGGGGTATCATATGATTACCCCCATGCTGTAATGGAATAGGAGAAGGAATCTCCTGAACAACCAAGATAGGAGGGTCAATCTTTGATTCATGACAATATGAGGAGACGAGAAGAACATGAGCAGTATGATCACCACTCTCTTTGGGAACAAACTGAACAATTGAAGGTGGAGCCAAGTCGACACTCTTTTCGACCAATGGTCGGTTGGGAACAGACATAAGAGAGTCAAGTGCAGGAAGAGCAGGATGTGCAAGGGATGAATCCAAGTCAATCTCTTTACCAGCTGGGAGAGGGTTAGAAGAAAGCCTTTGATAACTAACAGGAAGTTGGGGTTGAGGAGCTGCAAGGTTTTCCAAAACTTGGGAAGCTTTATCCATAGGAGGAAAAAGGTGAAGAAGATGCTTTCCTTCACATAACCTATAGGGGAATCTAATCTTTCCCTTCTTCTTACCATCATTATCTAAAGGCGTAACATCGACATGATCTCTAGAGGTCGACGGGGATGGTCAGTTCAGGTTTTGAGACCATACCTCTAAGACTCTGGGAATTCTAGGACAGTCTTGAAGGAGATGGTCACCCTTACACAACCTGCAAGGGAATTTTACCTTCCACAAAGGATCAAAAGGTTTGCCGAAGGGGGCTGCATTTGGAGTAATAGCCGCATGGTTGGCCTCTCACTTATTTGACTTCTTCTTCTTCGTCTTATTCTTCTTCTTCTTCTTCTTAGCCTCCTGGTTATTGGATTGCAAAGTTTCACCAGGAGGAGTAGAAGAGGAAGATGAAGAAACAAGGGTAGAAGGTGAGGGGTCAACCTTAGAATCATCGTGATGTGATTTGAATGAAGGAGACGCTTGGACAGGAGTCAGGACGCTCGGGATCATCGAGGTCAAAAACAACTAGACAGGTAGACCAATGGTTATCCCAGGAAGGGACAACATCGCCATATAAGGAGCACCAATGTTTCCAAAAGAAAGAAAAGGACCAGGATTCCCATCCGAGGGAAAACCTTGACTGGTAGATTCTAGAAATGTTTCCATTGGAATCGACCCTAAATAATTACTAAGGAATATAACTTTAACTAGGAATATTTTGTGGGAAGTTAATTTTAGAACACTGAAACAAAACTTTTCCTTTTCATGTTCTAAGAGTCGAGAAAAGGGCAAAACGTGACTCTAGTCACTTTCGAAGTTAATGAGATCGAAAGGACAAGTGCTCAATGATATTTTAAATTTAAAGAATCAAAAAGACCAAAATGACTACTCCGGATAATCTAGGTAAAAAGATTACTAGGTAACCGTGAACTACAAGATACCTCTTGGCGAACCGAGAAGTACGGGCATGCAATCTCCCCGAATGTTGAGTTCAGTGTATCATGTTTACAAGGCGACAGACTTGGCTTCCTATGGATAAAGGATTGTAGACCTAGTGAGGTCTCCCTTCATATACACGATGGTATGGGGAGCACAAGTCCGTACTAGCGTTGTCTAATACCGAAGAAAACGACAACTGATAGGTTTAAAGACGCTGGAACACGTCTCTAGCCTAGACCACTAAATGTGAGCATTAAGTTTCAATGCTTCCTTAGGTTAATTCAATAAATTTCAACGGTTGATCTTGAATTAGGTTTCAATTACAAGGCCCTACTGCTGTCATCTAAAAAAACTCCTACATGCAGCTATATGAGAAAATAGATCTTTGTCTTTGATGAAAATCAACACTAATTGAGGGATAGAGAGCACACAATCCATGCAACAATCATGTCCTAAATGCACTTAATCTTCCCTTAACAACAAAAGAAATTTCATTTCATTTCCTATGCTTATGATGATGCAATTCTAGCTTCTCAATGATGCTACTAATGCAAAATTTTCGTTTAAGTAAACTAGAATGATGTTTCTCATTTTCATAAAATGCAAAATGAATCTTTCACATAAAGCACTTTAAATGATTTTTTTCCCAATTCCGAACAAACAAGCATCGATCAAACCCAAAGCATGATAAATGAAACTAAAAGCAACTTCTTCCTTGAATCTAACAAACCAAACATATAAATGCTTCAATCGACAAACCAAGCAATGTAATCTATGCTTGGAAAGAGAAAAGAGACACTCGAAATAAGAGAACAAACAAGACTCTTTCACTCATTCAATTGAAAATGAAGTACTGAAGATGTTGCGACTGAAAGATGGATTAAATAAAGCATCAAATCAACAACTTGACACAATGAATAAACAAACAAATTAATGGTAATTAACCTAGATGCCCTAGGGTCATAGAAACCATCCAAAAAACTCAAAAAATACAATAAAAATCAAACGATGAAACTTCAAGCCAATCAATCAATCAAAACCGATAAACAAAGAATCCTAGTCACTTTTGGGAGGAATAAGAGAGTTTGAGGGTCAAGACACACTGGCACTGGAATGGGAGAAATTCTATTTTTTCTTAACTGAGAGATCGAAGCGACTGCCTAACTAACAACTAGTGCTGATAGGCACAACCGACATGACTGACCAGTACTACAACTAGCGCTGGTGGCTTGATCAACGCCACTGCCTAACTAACAACTAGTGCTGATTGAGGGATTCAAGAGATAAAAAATAACTTCACACAGGGCCAGACTTAACACATCAGAGGGTGAGCTAAACCAAGCAAGCACACAAACCAAGCTAAATAAAGCTTTCTAGTCAGGGAGAACACAGTCAAAACAAGCTAAGAGGCAAAAATCAAGAGAGCAAGATACACTAGTCGAGATCTAGGGTGAACCCTAATCTTTACCTAGAGGCATTGGCGTGACTGCCTAACTAACAACAAGCACCAGAAGGGGGTCGATGCGACTGTTCCTCAACATATCGTGCTGAACGGCGCGATTGTCAGCAAAATATGCGCACTGAGCGAGGACACAAAGAAAAAAATAAAAATTTCAAAAGCTGGGACTAAACTTGCTATTATGAATTTCAAACCCAGAGTAGTAGGAAAAGCAAAGCAAATAGAACTAAAGGGAAATGGTGAAACTAGAAAAGTTCACACAAAACCATGAAATTCCAAGCAAACAAAGAGAAGGATTGGATCCCCAGTATGGTCGCCAATTTGTGGTGAAGTAAAATTATGAGTGCGGACACAAACAATTCCTCTAGCCCAATAATGGGTCTAACCACAACTGATACATTCTATGTAAGATTTCCTTAGGTTAGAACCAATTAAGAGGGCCTACCTCTTAGTATGCTTATCACATTTGATGATGACCTTGCTTGCTTGCTCTAGCTATCTCTCGTTTCCTTCTTCGAACACCTGAAACAAGTAAACAACAACAAACAACAACCATGATAATAGACAAATTGTAATTCAACCTACTTAACAAGTCAAGAAACATGAATCCATAAACATGTAAGATGACACATTATGTAGGAAATCAATCGATAGTTGCATGTATATTGAATCAAGAAGAGATTACAACCATTGTCTTGACAAAAACCAGGTTCCCACACACTTCCATTAACATTCCATGTTGGCCTCAACAATGATAGTTTTTAGGCTCTTCCCTTTAGGCTTCATATTAAACCAAATTCACACTTCTCCCTCACACAACTAGAGAGCTACAACTATGAATAGCTTGTCGTTTACTCCAAACTTAATTAGCACTAGTACACCAACATTAACACTTCAACACTAGCTTGTTCTTGGGAAAAATGGAGGTTTATATAGCATGAATGGATGGGAGATGGTTCTCATGGGAGAAGGTCTTATCTCTTGAGGTAGTTCCATCCTTATAGGGGAAAGGAGCCCAAACTGACATCCTCGACTCCATCCAGCTCAACCATTTACCAAACTTCTGTTACGAAGCTTCGACTCCTTATTTAAAAAACTTTCCAAAAGAGGATCGACGCTACTGAAACAAAGCTCAGTCACTCTGGTCGGTGTTAGGGACCATGTTAATCCCTGCATATCAGTGCAAGGAGGATAAGGGTCATTAGTGCCGGTCTTGTAAACTGGGAAAAACAAAAGATTTTTGGGAAATGATGCAAAAGGGAATTGTTCTGCTCATGAAGAGGGACACAATGGGAGTTTCTTAATGACGGGAAAGCATGTAGGGTTCATTGTAAAGTTCCTACAGGATCAAGGAATAGGGAGTATAGGGACAATGACAAAATGTTGTGTAACAACTATCTCTCACATTTTTTTTTAAATTATAAATCACAATACCCAAACCAGAAAACTCATGCTCGACCTCTTTATAATGTACCAAATTCCTTATACCAAACAACTTGCCTGCTTACTCTTTATAATATACCAAACTCCTTATACCAAACAACCATGACAATATTAAAATAACCTTAAATAAATCATGTTTTGACAAATCAAAGTAATAAAAGCGACTAATTCACGCCGCTATCCACGAGGGATTATTTCATGAGAATGGGAAAGTAGGTATCCAAAATCCAGATAGAAAGGACAAACTCTTGCTTCCACCTGCTGAGACCTTGATGGGGATAAATGAAATGGGAACAAGGATCAACCGAGCCAAGGCTAGCGATGGCACCGAGAGATCATACTTGTGTGACCGGTGCTGGTTGTTTTGGAGAGAAGGATGGAGCAGAGGCAAACGAGATCGATGGAGAACTTGTGGATAACATTACAACAACTGGCTGTGATGAGAGCATCTACATTTTGAGCAACCTCCAAGTACTTTTCATTACCAAATATATCTATTCTAAAACAAAAATGGTGATTAATACACACCGTCTGACTTGACAAAATAAGCAGGGAAGCTTTCCTTTGGCTGATTTGATCCATGCAATTTGACCCCTTGACATTATGACTAGTGATAGATCTGCTGCAAAATTCACAGTTCGATGAGGTTACAGATTGAGTGGGAAGAAGGGAACTCTTAGTAGCTAATGCATTGCCAATCTGACAAATCCCTCAACAACAATTTATTCTACTGACCATAGAAAAATGGAGACAATCCACTCTCCTACCCTGGTCTACTTATTTACAAAGAATAGTCTATTATGACTGTCACATCTCTCTGACTCTCCCTTGAGGGAGTCAGGCAAGAGTAGGCTTCGATACCATGTTAGAAAAAATAGAGATAGAGCGAGAGATCGTTCACACAACACAAACTGTTTAATATTTTCATTGATCATCACAGGTACAAATATATAAGACACAAATTACTAACTTCGACACAACCAGATCACCATTACAACTCACACATTGGAAACAACGATTTCTATATTGACTCCTCGTAACTCACAATGAAAACTATACATGACATAGAAACATTACTTCCAACAATTGCATGATGATCCGCTGACTGAGCTGGAACCAGGTGGCAGGCTGAGGGAGAGGCCTAGTAACTATGCAATTTCACAACTTACGAAGTCAAGGGTTAATCTTTATCCTTGAGACTATGCAATGCATAGTTTAGGCTTGGACCGAGGAAAAATATTATGCAGTTGGGGAGCTAAGGAAGCCAGGCTGAGGGCTTGAACACTAATTTTTCCCATTGCGCAATTCTGGAAGATAGAGGAGCCAAGGTGATTGTGCAATTGTGCAGATCAAGAGATCAAGGTTGAGGCTTGAGCCCTGAGACTGTGCAATGTGCAGTTCAGGTTGGACTGTGTAGGCATATTACGTAGTTTTGAGGCTCAGTGAGTTAGACTCCAGGTTTTTTCATTGTTTCAATCAACTGCACATTTATGGAAGGCAGATCAGACTTGGTGATTGTGCATTTATGTAGTTCAAGGGATCAGGTTTTTGGCTTGAGTTGAGAGACTATGGAATGCATAGTTGGGGCCAGGCTGGAGGATTGGATTATGTAATTCCGGGGGCCGAGGTTTGGGCTTGAGCACTGGAATTGCGCAATGCACAATCATGGGAGGCAGGAACTACACATTACATAGTGTCAAGGGACAGGGTTGTATCTTTAGGGTTGGAATTGTGCAATGTGCAGTTGAGGAGGGTTGGATGAGGCTAGATTGCATGGAATTTTCCAAAAATGGCTAAGTGTGGGATCAATGAGACTGATGTGAACAATGATATGACTTGAATGTGATCACATACTTAGAACACTTGATGACATAGTAACAAAGATAATCTAGAACACATTAACAACATATTTCCCTCAATGTGACAACTTTGCGATGACTTTATGACAAGTGCGACACTAAAGATACACTTTGCAACGACCGTGATGACACTTGTGCGACAATGCTTAAAACTTTGGGAATGAGGGTGATAGGTGTTTACATGGTAATATCAACTCATTTTCACGAAGATAAACCCTTGAAACCACCAAAATGAGCTTATACACATTGTGCGACAACTAACATGTGTAAAGACGACCTTTACTATATGAAGAGAAAAGGGAGAGGGATACTTGTGATATGTGAACGATATTGAAAGAAACTCATGCCATAGTGAATATAACATGAAAAATACACTAATTAAAGTGAAAGTAAGCAAGCGACAGTCGAAAGCATGAAAACGACACTCACGAAAATGAAGGCGCGTAAAACTGACAGTTTGAAAAACTCACCAAAATAGAGGTACAAACGCAACCAAAAGTGAGGGATTGTCAATGAAAATGCACATTAACTATCAACATGCATTGAAAGTTGTACATATAATGCCTTGATGGACTATGCTTATGCTTGTTCAAGTTTGCATGGAAGAATGTGTTCATGAACTCGTTGCAAACTGAGCATGTGTCAGCAAGTGGCTTTAATCGATCAAGAAGTGACCGCGAAACGACCAATCAAAATATCCATAGTAGGCTCCAAAATCCAAGTATAGGAAAAAATTTTGAGGGTGTTTTTCAAAGTGACAAAATATTCATGTCATGTTATTTATCCATAACATTTTACATGGGAGATCCCTTGCTGTTAGCGGTGAAATTTGGCTCGTCAATAGATTTTTGGCACTAGAGGGAGGGGCCCTTGTTGCATGGATGGTACAAATCCCCTGATTTCCTTGAGCCTTCTCAACAAGTGAGAAACCAACCTCGTTCCCATTCCCCTACCCTTCCTACTTGGGAAACACCTATTTTTGAATCCCGTCCTCATAGTCTCTAAGCAGCATACGAAGTGACCTATGACCAGTTGAGATCCCTTCATCCTATTACCTGCAAGTTTTCCAAGAGTCTTGGACTTATTCCTGATACATCTATCCAACCCCATAAATGGGTAACCCAACCACACACAACTCACCACAGAGTCTTAGTTAGTTCAGTTGAAGAATTGGTCAACATAAGTTTGGATGATTTCGCAGATGTTGTAGCAAGATGCTTGATAGAAGGCCTCGAAAGTCCATCTGGTTTTGAGAACACTAAAGAGGAGAATCTCAAGGAATAAAATTTGGAAGGTGGAAATCGAAGACCTCAAGAGACCTTTGAACACATTGAAAGACCTGAGGGGAAAGAGTATCCAAGGAATGCAGAGAATTTTTGGAATGATACCGAAATCTTAGGCTCTCATTCAAAAAGTGATGAAGATAATAATAACAACTACAATATGGCTGAAAATATACCACAACCTCTGTTCTGGATGGCATAATCTAGTTTATTCAAGGTATGCTTCATGAATTACCATAGCATCCTGAAAAGCACCTTACAAAATATGACTCGAAGAAAGGAATTTCCGTAGAAGAACATATTAATAATTTTTATATGTCACTAAGGATGATGATTTTGCAACATGACAACGTTGCATTTAGATTATTTCCATATACTCTTGAGAATAAATTCATTGCCTAGTACCATACTCTTCCTGTAGCATCTATTCGAACCTGAGATGAGTTCCGAAAGGCCTTCCTTGAATTTTTTTTTTGAGGATAAGACACCTGCAATGTTACTTATAGAGCTAAGCTCACTGAAGATGGGGAAGAAGTAAAAATATAAACACTTCAATAAACATTTTACTACTATCTTGAACAAATTTGTGAATAATGTTTCTCCCCATGATTCTATCACGATTTATTATTATACTAAGGTGCTACCATATAACAATGCTATGTTCATGAAGAGAGAAACAAAAACTACTTTGGTTAGTAATTTTGTGGAAGCCATTTCCATTAAAAAGGACATGGTTGTTATTGGAGCACATGAAGCCCAAGAAGAACCCAAGGCTATTAGTAAGAAATCCACGCTTCATCCAATAATTATGGCAATGAAGATGCATTTTATTTTGAAGCTTTCGGAAAATCTCTAAAGCAACTAATCAATGTGGTGTCTAAATTGAAACTTAAGGCAAGCGAAAGCTCTTATGGCAGTAAATCTTTCAAGCCTTTTTTCAAGAAGAGTGGCAATCAACAGGATAAGTCTACCCAAAGCTCGAACATGAATATTAATGTTGAGGAATTGTGCATGGACAATTACTACACATTCCACCAAGTTTCTCACTTAGAGAAGACATGTCTGCAATGGGTGCATAACATGACCACAATGGTGAACAAAGTGCTCAGTGATCAGATGATTGAAGTTGAAGATGGTCAATCGAAAGGAGAAGAAGAGGCCTCACCTCTTAATGATAATGTTGGTTCATCTGTGATGACATTAAAAGTTTTTAGAAACAATGAGGTCCAATCAATTGAGGAACATTCGGTTGGAGAGACTCCTCTTGCTAAACCTCCAAAGATTCATAATTTGAGGAGTAAAGGACCAACGTTTGATCCTACCTTGGAGGACAAGAATAATATCCTATTGAGAAGAATTTTTCCTTTGAATGGCCTTTCCCAGACTTCAACTTCTAAATATTCTACTAGGAAAGCTTCAAAGAATACGTCAACAAATACTAAAAGTAATTCTAACCCTCTTGCAGTAACTGTTAAGCCTTCATAGCTAATGAATTCTGCTCAATTATCCATGGATGAGAGTGTATATTATTATATTGATTATAATATTATTGAGGATATGAAGAAGACTTGAGAAAATATATCACTCCATGAGTTGGCCAAGTTGTATGGACAAAGGGAATTTATAGTCAAGACTTTCACATACATGTCTTCAGCCAACAAATCCACTGCTTCTTCCAAGGTTGTTTCCTTTGGTTAGTCTAAAGCCTTGGTACACCTCGAATCCATTGTTAATGTTGCAAATAATAATTCAAGATCCCCAATGCATCCTTTCTTGTTGGAATTTGAGATATTCAATTACAATGTGCACAAATATCTTTTTGAATCTAGTGCATTGACTAACATGATTCCTTTATTGGTCTACAATACATTTAATCTTGAATTGGGAAGACAAATGTGAAAATCATCCAACTTGATAGATCTTAAGTTAGATTTGTGGGAGAGTTGAGCAATATGCTAATCAAACAATCATATAACTCGAGAGTAAACTAGCTCATTGATATTGTGGTTGTTGATATTCCTAAAGCATATGGGATTTTTCTAAATAGATATTTCACTATTAAATTTTAAGGGTATTTTGTAATAGGCTCGTCTCATTTATGGCTACCCTATAAAGAAAAGGGTTACAATCAAATTAGGGTTAATAGTGGGCCATACAAGAAGCATACGTTACTAAGCTTGAAGCACCTAATGAACCAATCAAAATTGTTCAAGAGGAATTGGGGACATGATTTTTAGAATTTGACATTGGTTGTTACCAAGTCATGTTGTAACTAGTCTCGTTAAATATACAACTAGAGATCCTTCCTTTCCTCTAATTGGTGGTAATGAACTTTGTACTATATATGTATATATTTTCAGTTTAGATTCTATTTTTACTGACATGCGGACATTATATTATAATGGGTCCAAAACACGGGGTGGAGCTTGCATAGGTTGTATCCTGAATCTTTATTGACCCCAATTTTTTTTTAATTTCTTGTCAATTAGAATTTCAATGTACTAACGACATTGCAGACTATGAGGTGTTGATTCTTGGACTAAAGAAAGCCATTAAATTGAAGGTGGAATATCTAAAGGTTTGGTGATTCTGAGATCTCACAAGGAAGGTACACAATACTATCCACTCTCTTTCACCACATTTGAGGAATTACTAACAAGAGGTATAGCAATTAATTTTTGGTTTGAAAGCTTTTGGTATCAACTCAGTTTTCATAATTAATAATGCTACAATCAATACATTAACTAATGTTGTAGTCAATATGTTAATGCATCTTAAGGACACCTTTTCTATTGAAATAGTTTATAAGCTTGTTGTCCTAGATAACATAACTAATTTACGTGCTTTCAATGATGATCAACAAATATTAGACTTCCTTGCCAATGAAGACATTTTCAAAGACACGGCTATAGATGAAGACCAACATGATAAGCCATTGCATGAGGAAGCTGATGTGCAGAAGGGAAGCCCAATGCCCAAAGGTTTTTTTTCACTGAAAAATTTAATTGATTTATAGAACTGGTTCCATGGACCCCCCAACATGTAGACTCGAAGTTCCACATTGATGTAGGTTTTAACCCCGTACAGAAATTACCTGCATACAAATTCTAAAACATAGAAAATAAAAATGCGAGAGCAAACACATAAAACACATATATAGAGAGATTTTCCCCTGGATCCCAAAACCGGGACTACCAATTTGATTTTTCATTATGTGCCTTTCAATGTTATAATACATATTTATACATGCCGAAGCATCCAATACCATGGACCGAAAACCATCACGTCCAAAACCATGTGTGAAAATCATGCACAAAACCATAGGTAGGTCCGCCCAACCTAAAATAGGTTCCAAAACCAAAATTTTCCAGGACGCTGCCCCGGACCCCATAGAGTGGGGTTATCTGCACCCATCAAACCCCCTGTGACCCCCCCACTACACAATTGGCGCAATGAAGGGGGGACTCTGCCCCCCCTCTAACCCCCCAGTTAACTACGTGGGCTAGTCGTGGAAAGAATATAACACAACACAACATTCTCCCACTTGTTGTTTTCTTTCCATGGGGGCCCACAAGAGAGCTTAGTCATTTATCCAGCCCTGCAACACCCATTGTTTCTCTACACCAAGAGAACTTCTCAAAGCTCACAGATTTTTTCAATCCATCTGCAATATTCTTCAAAGTGTCCACCTATACCAACAACATGTTTATGTCTTCTATCATATCCCTCACAAAGTGATATTGAACATTAATGTGCTTTGCCTTTGAATTGTAAGCAGGGTTCTTTGCCAAGAAAATTGCACTTTGGTTGTCACAGTCTATCCTTATAGCTCCTTATACTAACCCCATACTTGAGCACAATATCTGCAACCAAACTGCTTCCTTTCTTGCATGAGTGGCTGCCATGTATTCTGCCTCTGTAGTTGATAGTGCCACTACAAATTGTTTCTTACTCGTTCAACTGACTGCACCTCCAAATAGATTAAAAACATACCCACTTGTAGATCTTCTCTGATCTAGATCTCCAGCCCAATCTGCATCAACAAAGCCACGAATATCCAACACTCTGTCGAATCCTGGTCTTCCTTGGTAGCACAAACCATAATCACTATTGCCACGCAAATACCTGAAAACTTGCTTCACTGCTGTCCAGTGCTCCTTCCTTGGTTTTGACATAAACCTGCTCAATACTCCCACTGCATGTGCAATGTCTGGTCTAGTATAGACCATTGCATACATCAAGCTACTGACTGCACTTGCATATGGAACATGAGACATGTCCTCTTCCTCCTTATGTCTTGGGACACTGTTCAGCAGATAACCTCACACCTACAGGAATAGGAACCTTCACCGGTTTACTATCCTGCATATTAAACCTCTGCAATATTGTCTCGACATACTTCCTCTGGATTAACCAGAGCTTCCTCTTTGCCCGATCTCTTTTAATTTCCATGCCCAAAATATAGTTTGCAGCACTGAGATCTTTCATGTCGAATTTGGAGGACAATTGGGTCTTCAATCCTGGATAATTTCTTTGTCATTTCCAACCAGCAACATATCATCCACATACAAGACCAGCTAAATAACACAGTCACCAATTAATTTAAAATACACACAGTTATTTGCCTTGCTTCTGGTGAACCAAGTCCCCGTATAAATGTATCAAATTTATGATACCACATTTGGTGACTGTTTTAACCCATATAGAGACTTCTTTAACTTGCATACTATTTCTTTCTTACCCTTCACCGCAAAGCCTTTAGGTTGCTTCATGTAGATTTCCTCTTCCGAATCCCCGTGAAGAAATGTTGTCTTCACATCCATCTGTTCTACCTCAAAATCAAAAGCAGCAGCAATAGATAAAATTAATCTAATAGAGTTACCTTGGCAACAGGAGAAAAATATCACCAAAATCAATTCCCGGCACCTGGGAATAACCTTTTGCTACCAACCGAGCTTTGTATTTCTCCACCTTCCCTTCTGCATTTGTCTTCTTCTTGAACACCCATTTGCTGCCATGGGTTTCCTTCCAGCCGGCAACTCCACCAGATCCCAAGCCTCATTTTTGTGCAAAGATGCCATTTCATAACCATGGCCTCTTTCCAGAGTTTTCCATCCTCTGAATCCACTGCTTCTTTCACAGTTTTGGGATCATTATCAGTGACAGACAAAGCAAAGTTCAGAAAGCAGATGGACTATACCTTTCTGGCTGCCTTCTTTCTCGAGCTGATCTTCTCACAGCTGGAGTTTGTGGCTCTTCATCTTCTGATTCCTCCTCTGTTACAGAGTCTGATTCTTCCTCCTTTAGTTCAAACTCTATCTTCACAGGTTCCTTTGGTTGGCCTTCATGTTTAATAACATCTTTCAACTCTCTGAACACCACATCTCGACTGTACACAACCTTCCTTGTTACTGGGTTCCAAAGCTTATAACCCTTTAAACCATACCTATACCCAATAAAGATGCACTTTTCAGATTTACTATCCAACTTGGTTCGTTTCTCCTTTGGAACATGTACATATGCATCACATCCAAATACCCTCAGATGTGAAAGAGAGGGTTTCGTACCAGTCCATACTTCTTGTGGAGTCTTATCCTCCAACGCTGATGAAGGTGACCTGTTGACCAAGTAACATGCAGTATCCACCGCCTCTGCCCAGAATTCTTGTCCTACCCGGCACCACTGAGCATGCTTCTTGCCCTTTCCATCAACGTCTTGTTCATTCTTTCTGCAACTCCATTTTG